>VZTF01008128.1:0-141532 GCA_013397755.1 Cnemophilus loriae
GGAGAGAGGGAGGGAAGGAGGGACGAGCCCGCCCCACCGCCCAGGAAGCGCCGCTATATTTGGCCAGCGGCACCTCCTCCGCCGGCCTGACATCATGGCCGGGGAGGGGGCGCCGGCCCCGCCTCAGGGACCCCCGCCATGGGCGGTGTGTGGCTGCAGCGGGAAGAGGGAAGGGCGAAGGGACAGTTCAGGGGGCTGCAGCTCCTCCCGAGGGACAGCTCCGATCTCTGTTCTCTGTGACGGGGACAGCACCCAGGGAACGGCTGGAGCTGGGCCAGGGCAGGCTCAGGCTGCAGATCAGGGCAAGGTTCTTCCCCCAGAGGGTGCTGGACACTGCCCAGGCTCCCCAGGGAATGGGCACGGCCCCGAGGCTGCCAGAGCTCCAGGAGCGTTTGGACAGCGCTGCCAGGGATGCCCAGGGTGGGATTGTTGGGATGTCTGTGCAGAGCCAGAGGTTGGACTCGATGATCCCTGTGGGACCCTTCCAGCTCGGGATACTCTGTGATTCTACCTGAGGGGAACATCCAGCCAGCAGCCGTCAGACACGGCTGCCGGCGGAGGCCCAGGAGTCACTCCCTCAGGCTCCTGTCAGGAAGCAGATGTGCAACCTGCAAAAAAATCAGTCATTTTGACATAAAACTGCAGCCTGCCTTTGACGGATCGGGTGAAAGGTTTCATACGCGGTTTATTTTCCACAGCTGGACGCTCTGTTGGCAGCAGGGCAGTGTATGAGTGCAGCCGTGTCCCTCTGCTCGTGGGGTGGACACGGTCATGAAGGTCGGGCTATCGGGTTTTGGACACGACAGCTCTGAAGGACTGACACGAACGCTGCTGGCTTTGTCCCCTGAGCAGGTCACTGCTCCCCACCACTGTCCCAGAGCAGGCAACACAGCCGTTCCCAGAGTGGCTGGAGGCAGTGGAGCCGTGAGGCGGAGATGGATGTTCAGAAACCTCCTTGTGCCCAGTGTCACCTGCCAGAGCAAACACCTGCCTCGAGGTCATCAAGTGTTTGAAAACAAACCCAACACAAGGAGCTGATCAAACAGTCAGCCCAGCCTTGGAGGATTTTCAATTCACACAGTCACAGAACTGCTTGGGTTGGAAAGAACCTTCATAGATCGCTTACTCCACCCCCTGCCATGGGGAAGGACACTTTCCACTATCCCAGGTGGCTCCAAGCCGTGTCCAACTTGGCCTTGGACACTGCCAGGGATCCAGGGGCAGCCACAGCTTCTCTGGGCACCCTGTGCCAGGGCCTCCCCACCCTTATCATAAAAAATTTCTTCCTATCACACAGTCTAAATCTATTCCTTTGCCTCTTATCCTGGCCCTGATAAAAAGTCTCCCACCATCTTCCTTATAAGCCTCCTTTACATATTGAAAGGCTGCAAGAAGGTCTCCCCAGAGCCTTCTCTTCTCCATCTGAACACTCCCAACTCCCCCAGTGTTTCTTCATAGCAGAAGGGTTCCAGCCCCCAGATCAATTTCATAGGAGTAGGTTTTGTTCCCTAGGGGGGGTTGGAAAAGTGTTTTTCCTTGGGAAAGTATTTTATAAGTCTGCTTTTAGGGCAGCAAATTCTTACATATAATTCAGAATATATACAGAAAAAGCACTTGGATTGTCCCCCTGACTCTGCAGGCGAGTGCAGGAATCCCAGGAACTCAGAGCCACTCATTCAATAATATTGGACAGAGGGGTAGAAGTTTTATAGATAATTAAAATTCCTATAGGCTTTGTGAAAAGAGGCAGCTGAAGGAGGGAGTGACAGGCACACCTTGTCTGGTCTGTACCTGAGGAAGGGCTGTAGCATAAGCTCATGTTTCACTGTCCTTCAGAGACTCTGCATGAAGAGACCAGAAGTTTGGGAAAAGCTTCAGTCCTCTCTCTCCATAGACTCCAAAGTAAAACCTGCAAGAAAATATAAGAGGATTTGAACAAATTAAGTCCATTTAGTCTATTAATCTACACATTGAAAAATAATTTCTGTAGAGAGAGGAAAAAAGATTAAGAAGGTACCCGACTCCTCTGGTTTGTGTGGACACGAAGAGCAGGATACAAATACCTCACCAAGCAGAATTTTATCATAATCTGAGGAATTCACTATGAATAACAAATTTTCAGAGCTGTGTCTTTCTGAGACCCAGGCTGTGAGCAGAAAAAGTGCCACGTGTGCACAATAAAGACATGGAAATACTTAACAAATAAGGTCAGCCTGTGCTTCTCCCCCTTTTTCCCCTGTATGTAAACTAGATGGGGGAAATGTTCTTTATTTCTATGTTTAAACATTTTGCCAGTTGAGGCAAATGCTATTACTTAAAGATACAACTCACCCTCCAAACTAACAGGCAGGTCTGCTCTATTCCTGGCACAATTCCCACCAGATCTACCTGGAAACACCCCAAAGTTGCTCACAGTGACATTTTTTTATGTACAAAACGAAACCCAACCTCAATTCATTGGATTTTTTCCCCCAGAAGATGACTCCCATTAAACTTCTACTCATGACTATCCCTCCACTCTGTTTTTTGTTGTACAGTCATGTCGCCAAAGAGTTCCTACAACAGAAAAGGAGAAAAAAATCCATCTGTTTTGAAGGAGCAACTGAAGAAAAAACACCTGTAGAGAACTGGAGCCACTTAAGCAGTTACAGTCTCCATGAAGCTGTGCCCAGTGTTATCAATTCCCAGAATTAAAAAGCATCCATCTTCATCCCATGCTCAGACTGCTCTTACTTGTGCCTCTTGGAGTGCCATCAAACTCTCCCTGGCCTGTTCCCCAGCAAGGTCTCCTTTGAGGCTAGGGAGGGTCCAGCCCAGAGCAGGGCTCACTTCGAAGACTGCTCAGGGCTTGGCCCGATGGGTTTTGAACACCTCCAAGGAGGGAGATGCAAACCATGCTCTGGTCCGTGTCCCAGGGCTGCACCACTCTCACGGGGAAAGATTTCCATAGATCCACTGGGAATTTCCCGTGTTGGTCTGTGTGCCCTGGAGAAGCACCCAGCTCCATCACTCCACAGAACCCCAGGAGCCCTCACCCATCTCCCTGCATCTGCCTGGTTCCCCTTTTGCTCTTTGCTTCTTCCCTGCCTTCCTTTAGGGATTCCTCCCTGCCTTTGGAGTGACAAAGCGCATTTAGGGGTCTGGGTTACCCCAGAAGAGGAGGCAGCCAGGGGGCTCATTACAGCTGGAGAGATGCTTTTGCTTCGTGCTAGGAAAAAGTCAGGCGAGCCAGGCAGACAGTTCCCACGGCTTCTCCATGGCAACAGGGCCTCCCAGACATGCACACAGGCAAACGGCCGAGGGGGCCGGGAGCATCACAGCCCCTCCAACCTCCACTCGTGGGGCTCTCACGGGATCTCACCCCAAAACAGCTTCCAAAATAATCACAGGCTGGCCAGAGGAATGTTCCCTCCTTCCTCCAGGGAAGGTGCACTGCCCTGAAGCCCAAGCCAGGCAAAGTCCATCCCAACCAGTGATGGGTTTTGTCCAGTGAAATGCATCACACTTGAAAATCTGGTGTCTCTGCATCCTGTCAAGCCAAACAGCACATCTCTGTCCAGTGGAAAACCCGGAACCTCAAACCTGATTAGGTCTAGGTCTCAGATCAGATTCTGATACTCAGACTTTAAGGAACCATTCTTTTTATGTTTAGAAAAGCCATTTTTGTCTAAACGAGCAAAAACTGTGTATCCTGAAAATTTAAATGCAAAAAAGGAGAAATAAGGCAAGCCAAAACAAGTCACAGCAGCAACCTGCAAAAGGGAGAAGCAAACAATAATAAATACTTCTTCAAGCTGGAGACTCAGAAGTTGGCTATGGTGCAAGAGAAGCATTCGTAGGAGATAAGGTCAGAACAGAAAAACAATGAATATTTTGCATCTGTAGTCAGTGAGGAAAAGCTTGGAGATGTTCCTGTGCCAGAAGTCATCTTTATATGGATGTGGCATTGGATTTGGCTCATGTTCAAATGTCAGCAGAAGAAGTTGAGGAATAAATAGCCAAACTAGAGAGTGCAAATGCATCAGGCTGAGACAGTTCACCTAAGTGCCCAGTGAGAGCTCAGAGGTGAAACAGTTTAATTACTTAATTGTAGCATGTAATCACTGTGTGTAACAGCCTCACTGTCTGAGAGCTTCAAGGTGACAAATGCAAAGGGTTTGGGGCTAAGACAGACCCTGAAGTCTGAGGTTACCTCCTGGGCAAAGTGAAATTGTCACTAAGAATCTCATTAGTGCGGAGTTGGATACATTTGAAATACTGGGAAGAAAAGAAAGTTGATTTTCCTGGAAAAAAGGAATGCTTCATAAACCTATTACAGTTCTTTAGAGGGGTCAATAAGTGTGTGGTGTAGTCGGCCTGGATTTCCAAAAGGTCTATCACAAGAGTTTCTTACAGGAATGCAGCTACCATGGGATTAACAGAAAAGACTTGAAATAGATCAATACCTGGTTAAAGGATTCTCAAAGAGCAGCTCTCAATAGGCAGGCTCCTGAATGGAGGGAGGACTGGAAAGGAGCCCCACAGGGACCTGGGCAGGGCTCTGCTCACTTCAGCATATTCAGAAATAATCTTGAAAATGAACTGGGAAAAAAAAAAGGAGTGACAAAGCTTGCTGCTGATGTTAAGGCATTCAGGGTCATAAATACATGAGACACTGAAGAGTTGTATAAAGACCTCACAATAGTGGATAACTAAGCAATAGGTCCAGGACATCCAGAGGAGATAATTACAAAGATAAAGACACAGGAGAAAAACAATCCCAACTCCTCAGGCCCTGGGCTCTGCACTGATCCTTATCCTCAGAAATAGCCTCTTTTTCCTCCAGGTTCAGCTAAATATCATCCTGCCCACCTCATCTGCACTTGTGCCTCGTGCTGGCCCCTGGCTTTGGTAGGGATATAGACCCGAGAGAAGGGAAGGGACTCAGCAGTGTGGTAAGCACAAAACCAGGATAAAGTGGGGTTTTTAATGGCCCATGTGAGATGACTGCAGTTCCTGTGATCCAAATTGAGACCAGGATTGTTTGCGGTCCCTGCAGAGAACACAGAGTCACTCAGGTCCTGGGAAGGGCAAAGCACCAGGGGCAGCAGTGCCAAGGGAGGTGTGGGACCCCCTCCCCACGGACATTTCCCAGGGCTCACATCACCACAGCTTAAGCCAAGGTGCAGGTGCTTCCCCAGGAACATGATGTGCTCAGACCACAGAAGTGGCACAGACAGGACAGGGCAGGGATGTTTTTAGCCCCCTGCCCTCTGCTCCCATTTCTCTGCACAAAACAGGTGGCCCGAGTGTGTTGGTACTGAAGGGGCAAAGCACAAGGCTGAAAAGAGAAGACAAACGGATGTGCCCACTGTCCTTGAACACCCTGTCCCAGTTAAGCTCTTCTGACAAGCCACAGCAGCCCTGAGAGCTGGTGATAAACCCAGAGCACTGAGGCAGCTGGAGGAGCTGATGGGGTTTATTCACACAGCACTGTTTGGAAAGAGTTTGAGGGCAAGGGTTATGGCCAAGTGCCTGGGAAGCTCAAGGTCTCCTGAGTGCCAGAAGGTCACTCAAGTATCACATCTCCACCTTCCTGCTTGGCCAGTTTAGTTCCCTCAAGATGTTGCTGTTAAATTCATCAAGTACAAACTTCACTCTAATGAGGCACTATAAGAAAATAACTTTCCCAATGCTGGTATAATTAAAATTAGGCCATATATCACTGAAGCAATATCAATAGCTAACAAGTTGGAGTTTGCCAAGAATTATGGTTTTGCTTTCAGTGGATTCTTTTGAATAGAGCTGTTCTTGGCCAAGCATTTGACATCAGCAAAGCTTGTTCAAACCCAGTCCCAAAGGTAATCCTGATCCCTGGGTGAACAGTTCTGAACCAGCTGGGATGCAGGGCGCTCAGACCTTATGCTGGCCAGCTCACCCCCAGCTATTTTTAGTAAAAGACCTAATCAGTGACTGCCAGGGTGGAGTACAGCCTTTCAGCTCTGCCCTCCGCAACGTGACATGTCCCAGCCCTGATGTGCTGCTGAGGGCAGCACTGCTGAGAGGGGAACTCGGCCCCCTGAGACCCTGATCACAGGGTTACCTGTGCTCAAAGATTAAACCCTCTCCTCCTTCCTCCTCAGCCACTGCATTTTCCCAAGTCTTCTAATTTTGCCAGCATTATGAAGAGGTCAAATACTATTTTATATTATCTGTCTGCTCCTGCACAAGGCAGCAAGGTCCTGGCAGAGCAAGCCAGAGCCCCCCTCCCAAACCGGAGATTTGGAAGGGAGGCTCTGTGTTCAGCTGTGGGCGGAGGATAGGGAAAAGCAGAGCTTTTTATCCCAAATTTGGAAGAAAACATTGAAAAAGGTCTTGGGGGCTTACTTCCCACGCATAGTCATGATCTGGGGGGATTTGAGGGCGGGTGCACTCTCCCGGGGTGAGAGCAGCAGCCTGTCTCTGGCAGAGAGAGCATGGCTGGGAGGGCACAGTGCGCTCCTGCTGGGCATGAGGGCCTTTCCCTGGCACAGACACCTGTGTATTCCTCAAATCCCAGCCCCAGAGCTGCTTCCTCAGCCTCCACTGACCTCCCAGGCTGGATCAGCAAGGATTCAGAGCATGAGCAGTTCCAAACTCGGTCAGTAGCAGCAGCCTGGCTTCCCACTGGGAGACTCCCAGGGTAGCTCTGGGTCTGCCTGGCTCTGCAAGCACAACCTGAGCAGACTTCGTGTGTTGTTTGGAAAGGTGAGGAAGTGATGAGGCTGTGGGGTTGCCACCTTTTTGCAGGGCAGGAGCCTCAGCAGCTTCCTCTGAGCAGACATTAGAGATGGGGGGGACAGGCTCCAGCTGGGCACCACTGTGCAGCAGCGTCTGGCTGGGCACTGCCTCTCCCTGCTCCCTGCACTGCAGCACCAGCACTGGCACGGCACGACCCCAGTGGGAGGCATCACACTACTTAAAGAAAATTATGTTGCTGGCCTTTTCATTATGTTGCCCTGCAAATGTTCCCATGAAATATAGGCCTAATTATCTACCCACATTCAGATTACTCTAAGATGCAATTTCCTTCTACTCTGTGGAGTTTGCTCTCCTTCTGTGGATCTCATGATTGAAATACACTCAATTAGTTATTACTCTGCTGGCTGAAATCTTGAGCTGCCTTCCTGACAGGGCTGCTCCATCCGGGTCTTGCTGGCCTTACAACAGGCAAGTGATGCCGGGTCACAGGCAAGCCACAAGGATGTCTCAGCACTCAGCCATGCCTGCTATTTATTGGATTTGTATCTCAAATGGAAGCCCTGTCAGGACTGAGGGCTTGAAACGTGAAGTATCAGCATCACAGAATCACTGAGGTTGGAAAAGGCCTCTCAGATCATCAGGTCCAACCATTCCCCCAGCACTGCCGAGGCCACCACCAAACCATGTCCCCAGGTGCCACATCTACACATCTTTTAAATCCCTCCAGGGGCGGTGACTCCACCACTGCCCTGGGTGCACTACTGAACAAAGAAAAGACACAGCCTCAGCACGGGTGATTGCTGTGGTCAATATCCATCCCTTGGGTGGGATCTTTTCAAAAGCATGCTCGTGAATCCCTGCGAGGGAACTCCCTCTGCCCAGGAGAGGAAGACTCTGGGTGAGACCATGTTTCTGAGTCGGGAGAGCTGACAGGAGAGTGAGCATTTCAAGAGCAGCATAATATTATATACCTCTTTTTTCCTTAAAATGGTCCAGCAGGTGGAGAGAAACAAAGGCAAGGAGCATCAGCTGTAGCAGGAAGGAGGATCTGAGCAGGATGGTAATGTCATTTCATTCCTATTGGCTACATCAAACTGACATAAGCCAATCCCTCAGAATAAACTACAATAAATAATAAAACCAGTTGATATAACAAAGGAAACAACAATATGTATATGCCATATAGGGAAAAGATTCCTTAACTCCTCCACAGAGTTGTGGAAGCCCTGGTGTGAAGGCTCTCTGAGAGACTTTGCTGGAAGTTTGGCACATCACTTCTTTTGGCCATATGGAGGCACTTGCCGGATGTTGATCCCTCCCAGAGTGACCCGTTCCCGCACCTGACCACCCTCCTGGTGAAGGGAAACTAATTTTGTACCTACCAGAGACACGCTTTACTCCCAGGGATCCCAAGGGCTGCTCAGCAGCTGTGGAGGTGCAGGAGTTGGCCCTTACAATGGAAGTTCCTCAAGGTCAGGATTCCAGAGACAGCTCCAGGAACAGATCGGGTGGTAATTGATTGCTCAATGATTCAGTGATTACTCAGTTTTTGCTCCATCCACATCTCAGTATTTCATTGTTTGGCAAAATATCAGCCTGACTTTGTCCTGACATTGGCACCACGCAGCACAAGAAGAGCTGGAGTTTGAAGTGACTGCATCATATCTAAGGTGGAAGAAAAAATGTTATGATTACGGGAAAGTTTGTGTGACTGCATCCCTGGAAGCACCTCACTCTCAAAACTCTGCTCCAACCCTACCCTGCACCATGTCCAACCCTTGCTATATCTAAAAGTGCAGAAATGAAACCACTGAAATGAAATATCTCCTGGCAGAAGGGCTCAGATCATCTGTATCAGTGGACAAGGGGACTACGGAAAATATTATCTGTCTGGAATTCTGTAAGACCTTTGAGACAGTCCCCCACAATATCCTTGTCTCTTAATTGGAGAGACAGGGGCTGGATGGATGGACTGCTCGGTGGATGAGGAATTGGTTGGATGGTCACATCCAGAGAGTAGTGGCCAATGGCTCAATGTCCAGATGGAGCTCAGTGACAAGTGGTGTCCCTCAGGGGTCTGTATGGGGCAGTGCTGTCAAATGTCTTCATCAGTGACACCCGCATTGGATCGAGGGTGCTTCCAGCAGATGACCCCAAGCAGCTGTGGGGTCAACCACCAAGTGGTGCGGTTGACACACATGAGGGAAGCCGGAAGAGCTTCTGAGGGCACACCCAAAGAGCTGGAAGTGCAGTTCCCACTCTCCATGGAGCCCAGGGCATGGCAGGAACAGCTCCGTCTGACATGATGCTTCTGCCTGCCATGAGACTGAACAAGGGAGCAGCAGTCGGGCACGTGGGGATTGATGCTGCACAGAGCAAGGAGCAGGGAGAGAGCAGGGAGAAACATTCGGGGAGGACGACTCAGAAAGCTCAGCTGGAGGATGAGGAGGGATGCACACGCATTCAGGGCCATCAGCAGCTCCTGGCCATGGTGAGGGTGTAGCAAAATAGGTGCCATCTGCTTCAGCTGGAGCGTCACACAAAGGCACAGGCAGTAAAGAGCCTCTAGCTTAGACCCTGTTGGCAAAGAGAACAAATTCCACAATTGCTACCAAAATAGCCCAAGGCACAGGAGAGGAGTGGCCCCGGTGTGCATTCAGGTTCTGCTGTCCCTGCTCCCGCCCCACTTCCAAGCTGTCCTGTGGAGAGGAAGAAGAGCAGCCCTGAAAGGTTCGCAGTGATTCAAAGCAGTGCTGAGTGGGATTTGGCAGCGGGCTTGGGATGGGCAGCAGCTCAATCCATCACCCATTCTGCAGGAAAGGACCTGGATGCTGCTGCAAATCTTCAGCGGAGCCAGAGTCAAAAGTGCTGTGATTGTGCAGAACAGGTGAATGTCCTGGCACGAGAAATAACACAGCAACAGAGCCACTGTGTGGGGGCCGTGCAGGGCTGGGACAACCCCAGCCTGTGATGCTTCAGGGGAAGTTTGGACTGGTTGGAGAGGGCTCAAGGGGAGCACCAGGAGGGGTCAGATGGTGCAAGAGTGCAAGCTGTGAGCAAAGGCTGAAAATGGGACCGATTCACCCCAGGAAATTAAAGCAACACACTCTGGTTGTGTACAATGCTGAAGGCAGGACAGGGCAAGGAGCAGTGGGGTTATACCGTGGTGGGGAAATTCAGGTTCCACCTGCAGAAAAACTGTGTGAGGATTGTGAAGCAGTGGAACAGACTTCCAGGGAGAGTGGTGCACGTGTGACCAGGTAGAGCAGAACCTCCCTTGGTTCAGATGGGATGGGCTCAGCACTCTGCTCCGGCCTGGGACATGCCACAGAGTCACCCAACCCCCCGTGGCCTGATAGGGCTTGCTGGGCTCTTCATCACTTATGGAACCAGCAGCTTCACAAACCTCATGGAGATGGTGACAATTCTGAGAATTCAAGGGAAAAGACCTTCTGCAGAGTGGGAAATCAGCAGTTCTTTGAGTTGAGCTTGCAACGGGGCAGAAAAGCTGATATTGCAGAGTCAAGAAAATGTAAGTTTGGCTGGAAGCCCATCTTGTAAGTTGGTAATCCTGAAAACAGCCATTGGAAGAAAAATGACACTAAATATGAAGAGGAAGAAAGGAATACTGATCAATATGCAGCAACCACCACAACGAGCTATGGAGCAGAGATATTGACAGAGGAGGGTAAAGGGACAGAGGAAAATCCATGTCTGGCAAAGCCACAACCAGTAAAGAGTTGTTCACTAAATACATTAGAAACAAAAGAAACATTAATGGTGTTATAGACTCACTTCATAGACTTGGAGAAGCATAAAAGGATTTTGGTCAGGACCAACCTCAGATGTCTCTGGTCCAACATCCTGCTTGGAGCAGGACTGATGTCCAAGTGACACTGCCTTGCTCAGGGATCACCCAGGTGAATTCTGAAGATCTCCAAGCATGGAGAGGCCCCAGCACTCTGAGATGAGGAGGTTTGCCAGTGACGAGGCCCTCAGCGGGTCCCTTCTGCATTTGGAAAGGATGGGAATGTCAGACATGAGGATGATGAAATTGTCTGTGGTCTAGTAACAACCCAGAGCATCTCGGGTGCCATCTGTGGGGTTTCTGAACCAGCAGCTCTGTGTGAGCTGCACCTGAGGGCCCTCGAGCAGCGCACTGAGCCGAGCTGAGCCGCCTCCTACCGCTGCTGAGGGTCTGGAGGCCTGGGAGATGCCAGGTTTGGCAGGATGCTGACGGGGTGCTCGGCTGCCCTGGTTAACAGCTGCTCAGTCCAGCACGACACATCCAGATTGAAAAATGGAGAGGACGCAGAGGATTCAATTAATATACAATTCAGGGATTAAAAATACACCCCTCAGCGTGGTGTAATGGAAAGTGTCTAGTCAAATGAGCCTCAGTTCATCCTTTGAGAAAATTACAAGTTTGTAGATAAAGGTTACCATGTAGCCATTATTTGCTTCGCTTTTGGCAACGTGTTTGAGTTAATATCCTATGACACCCTAATTACAAATTTAGTGCTATACAATCCCAATAAAGCCCACATTAAATGGATGGAGAGCTCCAAACCCAGCTCCAAAACAAGGACTCGTCAGTGAACAGAGATGATTTAGAGGGATTCTGCCGGAGTCAGTCCCAGCCTGAAACTAATCAATGTTTTCATCATTGATTGAGAAACGAGCACAAAACACAGCTGATAAATTATACAGCTGCTGGGAGCAGAAGGACTGGCAGTGAATAATTATGACGGAGAAGTTCTACAGAGCGACTGGGATCTTTTCTGTGCACAACCCATTTTCACTTGGCACTGTTAAAATAGGCCAGCTTTCAAACAGGAACGGAGGAAAAGTTTCATCCGAAAGAGTTGGGAGGAAACATTTCATCCAAAAAAACGGATGGGAGGAAAGGTTTCATCCAGAAAAGATGAGATGCAAAGAATCTAGACATCGTCAGGGGAAAGTAAGTCAGAGCAGCTGGTTTTGCATCACTCCAGCACCACAGTGCTGGCCCTGGGTGCAGAGACTGGAGGCAGAAGATGAGGAAAGCAGGACAGTCCTGCAGTGCCAGGAATGGTGGGCACAGGACACCAGGTGTGGCTCCAGGAGACAAAGTGAAGTGGCAAAGCAGTCAGACAAGGCCCCAGAGAGCAGATGGACAAAGTCCCTGAGCTGCAGACACCCCATGGAGTGCAAGTCATGGGGACAGGCTCCAGCCCGAACCTACTGTCACCTCCACCTTAGAGCAGCACAGGGACCCAACCATGCTTGTCCCTGCAGCACCACTTGTCCTCATGCTCTTGGTGCCCTTCACAAGCATGACACTAAAGGAAAAACACTCACTTTCCCAAGAGAAAAGAATTGCTTTGCTGAGCTCTTGCATCAGGCCGAGGTTACATTGCTCCCCTTGACATCATTTTCTGCCAGTGATTGTGAGCGTGGAATGAAGGGAAGGTGAGGGGGTTTTCTGAGGGGGCAGATGAGGAGGCTGGAAATGAGACATCCCAGGCTCACAGGAGGGTCCGTGCAAGGAGCAGGGGCCCACCTGCCAGGTGATGATTTATACACCACCAGCAGAGAGACATTTTCTCCTGTGGATGCTGGACCTGCAGCCCCAGAGGGGCTTTTCCATCACCTGCTCCTCACCCAGCCTGGCCCCAGCAGCCCGAGGGCCCTGGTGACCCTGTGATGGCCACAGCCCGGCCCGGCGAGGCCGTGGCCCTTCGCAGCTGCCGGGGAAGCGCGCGGCTCCGCCGGTATTTTTAGCTCTGCCCACGACACCGCTCGAGTTCACGGCGTGACCTACTTTGGGAAGGCAGAGCTCTCGCCCCGCTGCGTCCCCGCGTGCTGGGAAGATGCTGCCGGCCCCAGGAACAGCCCCCCCAGGGCACCCTGTCCCCAGCACGTGGTGCTTGGCTCCCTGTGGATCCGCACAGAACCCGGGGCAGATTTTGGGGAGGAGGAGGGGGGTCCTGTGAGAGCCAGGGCTGTCTGCAGCAGGGGCATGTGCAGGGCTCCCGGGTGGGCACTGCTCTGCAGGGACTCGACAGCCTTTTGGTTGGGCTCTGCATTTCCGCATTTCCCTCGCCTCAGATAAAATCAGCAGCTCCCAGATTGGCACGGACACAGCCTGGATTTGGGTCCCCAAGGGAGTTATCCTCAACAACTCAGCTTCCCAGTGGGCCAAACTGTGCAGCCAGCCCAGCTGGGCCTGCTGGAGCCCCCAGCTTGACTCGGGTGAACATAAAATCATAGACTGGGTTGGGAGGTACCTTAAAGCGTCTCATTGCCCTGGGCAGGGACTTGTCCCATTAGACCAGGTTGCTCCAAGCCCCGTCCAGCCTGGCCTTGGACATTTGCAGGGATGTGGATTGGAGCTGCTGGGATGTGTGGTTCATGCCCAGGCTCTGGTGCCCACCCTGCCCACAGCTCTGTCAGGGACCAAGCTCATTCCCAGTGTCACTGGGCAGCCAATGAGTCTGTCCTGACCCTTTCTCCTGGGCACTTGGAAAACCTCTTTCCTGACGCTTGGAGTTCATGGCAAGGTTCACTGCATGCAGAAGAGCTCCAGAAAGAGACACACTCACCCCAACAACCCCTGCAGAGTTCAGCTCTCCCCTCTGCTTTCAGGACCAACATCTCCTTCAGCACCAGGTACCTGTCCCAGCACGAGTCTCGGAGGTGGCTGTGGCCGCCTGGGCTGTGCAGCCCCGTGTCAGCACTCGTGGCTGCAGCCCAGGCACCGATCCAGGAGGCTGGCACAACCTCTTCCTTGCCAGCTCTTTCCTGCCTCATTACCCCCGAAATCCCAGGGGTCTCTCGCTTTGCCAGCCCAGCTCTAGAAGCTTTTCTGAACTTTGCTGCGTTAAAAGCTTTCTATTTCCAGCAAGGATGCAAGTGGAGGGGAGGGGTTTTACAGCCACCAGGTGACAGTGCTAGCGCTGAGCCATGGGGCAGTAGTTTCAGGGTGAGAAGGGAAGACATAGGGAAAGAAGTCACCCACCATCCACTTCCAGCTAATCCAGCACCTAACTGGGGAGAGGAACAGCAGCAACAACCTGGTCACACGCTGGGGGAGCAGACCCACACCAGTGGGACAGGGGAAGGCACCAAGACAGGATTGAGAACAATGACACCAAGGACAACAGAGCCGACACACGTGTCCTTCCCTGACTCATCTGACCACACAAGAGCCAACACCCCGCACAGGCTGGGCAAATTCTCATCCCAAACGCAGAAACAGCCCTTCTGGCAGTGGCAGCGATCAGCTGAAACCTTCCCCCGAGAGCCCGTGCCTCGAGGCAGCCATTAGTCACTGCGAGGAAGGAGGGTTTGGCAGCTCAGCCCACGCAGAGCTGGACGCTCACGTGCCAGACGGAGCGAAAACCTCGCGCTGGATGCGAACGCAGCCGCAGGCACAGCCAGTGCCACGCAGCACCTCACCGTGCCTCGCTGGGTCCAGCGGGCTGCAGAGCACCCTGGCAGGCAGTGCCAAGGGCAAACAGGGCATTTGGGGTCACCTGTGACCCCCCTAGGGGCCCACGCAGCAGCAACGTGCTCAAGCACAGGCACAGCTCGGCGCTCGCCCCAGGTCAGGGCTGCTTGAGCTGCACCAGCCTGACACATTCCCCTGGGGCTGTGCATCACATCTAATGTGCCTTATCCGAGGAAAAAATGTGTCACTTATGGTACATTTAAAATTAATGCACATTTGGTGTTCTTGCTGATCCCAAATTATCCCCCGCACGCGTGCTGCAGCGGGGAGCTGCGCTCGGCCCCGCCAGGACAGCGGCGCCCGCGGCGCTGCTGAGCCTCCCTCCCTGGCAGCCACACTGCCAGGGACAAACTCCCAAAATAGGGATTTCCAGCAGCACTGCCAGCACTTGTACCTCACCAGTACCAACTCCTGCCCGGTGCCAGGGGGGCTGTGCCATCAGCACAGCTCTGTCTGGAGGGCACGATGGACACAAACATCACTCCTTACAATAAACCCCTGCCTCTCCAGAGCTGGGGGCCCAGCTGCTTCCTGATGGGAAGCTCATTCCTGTGCATAACCCCTGAGTGCATGAGGCTTAATTCAAAGCTGTCCCTGCTGATGCTGGTGGCAGGGGTGAGCGGTGACCATGGCTCTGCCACGTGCAAACTCCGTGTCTGAGCTAAGCAATGCTCAGGCCACAGGTGCCTTCCCAGCGTTTGGAATGCTGCTCCTGCTGCCTGCAAGGAACCTCCAGGAACCATCCTGGCACACACATATGTGTATTTATGGTATATTCTCTTCTAAAACCCAAATTAGGCCACTGGGAAAAAGAGAGTCACACCTCCATGACCTGAGGAGGGGACAGGGACAAAGAGCACGAACGCAAACCCCACAAGTCCCAGTGGGAGCAGAACCAGCCATCAGCTGGGAAGGGATATTTATAGGAGTCAGTGCTTTGGTGCCAGCAAAACATCCCAAAATTCTGTTCATCAAGTACCACCTTACCAGTGCCAGTGCCTCCTGCCCTGGGGCACCACAGTCCCATGCTGAAAGCTGGCATCCCGTGGCTGTGTTTTGGTGGGGCTCTCGGGATGGTGGCAGTGGCAGGTGCCAATCCTGCCACGTGGAGCCCTGGAAGGAGAGAAGAATATTTTCCATCTATTTCTTGTTTGCAGATTTTCTCACCAGCTCTTCCAGCGACAGCGAGTGAAACCCAGCGGCGCAGCCGAGCCCCCGCATCTCGACAGCTCAAACACAGCCCTCAGGCAGCACGCAGGGAAAATCACACGCTGGGGGAGGTCAGGGAGCACGAGTAAATAGGATGAGATTAATTTGGGAACAACACGCAGGGAGAATGACGTCTGCCAGGGAAGGAGCATCGCTGGGCCCCACCACAGCCTGGCTGTCCCTGCCTGTGGAGCGGAGCCCGGAGGGGCTGCACGGACACATCGGCTCCACACAGGGACAGAAACCTGAGAAGCCACAGCAGGAGCTGTCACAACCCGCTGGGCATGAGCCAGAGCCCCACTGCACGAGATCAGGGCTCTCCCCCAGCCTGGGCAGGGCTTCCTGGAGGGCTTGGACAGGTGCTTCCAGCTGCGACGTGTTCCTTCTTTCTGAACCCCACTGGAGATCCTCCAGGAGCTCGTGTGGCTGATTTAAGGAAGCAGCTGAGTTTGTCGCTCACACCGAGCCCCAGGGTCCTGCCCGTGGGGACAAGAGTGCCACTGCCACCAGCCCTCAGTGGGGACAACCCCAAACACCCTCCCTCCTCCACGGCATCCCCCTCCAGAGGGAGCCTGGTTCCCAAATCTCCGCCTTGAGTCCCCTGGGAGCAGCAGCCCCGGGCACTTCAGAGCCTGGGGCTGTTCCCCCAGTCCAGCTGCTGGCAGGGGCTCAGCCCAGGCCCTCGAGCAGGATGGGGGCTTGGTCTGCTGTGAATCCATCACTGGGACACATTTCTGAAAGCTCAGTCAAGGCTTTACCCCCACCAGATGTGTCACCAAAAGGTTTTGAGGGGAACATTCCTGCTGCAGCTCCTGCTCATGGCCGTGGCCCCTCAGGACCTTGCTCCGACCCTGCTGCCTCAGGGTTGGCACTGGCTGGCATCAGATTTGTTGTGGGAACAGCTCTGTGTCCTCCTCACCCAAGACGAAGCCTTCAGGCCTCAGGAACTGCTTCAGCTCTTCCAGCAGACAAATTCATCCAACTTCTGGCCAGACTTCACCTTTTTGGGGATGTCACACACCCATGAAGAAACTGCAGGGTGGTTTCCAGGTGAAGCCTGCACCTGGCCCAGGCCAGGAGAGAGGAGACAGGAGCCTCAGGCTCTTCCAACCACCCTCCTCCCACTGCATTTCCAGCAAAGCAGAGCCTGGGGGACAAAGGGGTGATGCAGCACTGGCTCCTTGGGGCAGGGCTGGTGTCCACGTGGGCAGGGATTGATTAAAACCTCCTGACACGGAATTGCACACACGGTCACTGGGGTGCCCCTGCGTGTGGGAGCAGCCTGGGGCAGACTCACATCTGGGACCTCTGGGGCCCTGCCAAGCAGCTGGGCAGGACCCAGCCAGCAGCAAAGCAAGATGGAGAAACCATTTTGCTTTTAGATTTGTCCCATTACTGGTTTACATCCCTCAGCATGGAAGAACAGATTGGTTTAATGTCTGGGGCTCAGCTACAGAAGATGCAGCAGGGAGGAAAAACGTGATCAATTATTTAGGAGAGACTTTCAGTCTCACATCAGAGGTTCATCTTCTGAATTCATACATCTGAACTAAGTGCTGTTTCCCCGTGCTACAGGGCACAAAGCAAACAGAGAGGCTCTAATTAGCACACTCAGGAGCCCAGTATTTGTCTGTTTTCTGTGACTCCTTCCACCAGCCCAGCAGTTCCCACCCAGCTCCAAGAGCTGGTCTGGCTGCCAGGATGTTTATAGGGAACACGGCTTGGAAATGAATTACCTGTTTGAACAGAGGGGAAGAGCTCTCCTGGAACAAGAGCAGCTGGGTTCAGGCTGACAGAGCTCTCATTCTGCACAATAACCCGTGGTGCCTTTCTGCCCTGGCTGGGGGATGCCCTGGGCACAGGGAAGAGGTGGAATCGGCTCCTGCTCCAGCAGCACAGCTCAGGGCTGTGACAAACACAGTCTGTCCATTGCCAGGAGCTTGGATCCAACCTCTGCTGAAGGCACTTTTGGTTTTAGCCGTATCCTTTGGAGGCAGATGGCCCAGGATGGGCTTGGTAAAGGCAGCCAGAGGGCCTCGGTCATCTCTGGGGTTTGTGCTCCAGTTCTAATCCCCATTTTCCAGAGAGAGCTTCCTGGAGTGTAACCACCTACAAATACAGACACTGAAAGGCCTCACATCTGGTTTGCCAATCCCTCACCAAAAAACCAAAACTCTGAATTGTGCTGCTGCTGCATGAAACGTTTGCCCAGAGCAGATTTGCTGGAAGGTGGGCACTCACCTGCACTCACTCACCTGTGCTCACTTGCAGGCTGGGTCTCAGCTCGGAGCCTTTCCCATACCCAGCACCACCATCCTGTAACTAGCCCCAACACAAATTCAATCTCTCCAGCTCCACAGGCAGCCTGTGCCTCCACAGAAGCCCCCAGCTGCTCCACCTTCACTTCTAAAGCCATTTTTAAGTTTTCTTTATAAGAACAAATTCTTTGCAATAGCAGAGAAAAGCCTCCAGCGACTGCAACATATTCTGTACACCTGCATTAACCAAAATCTGCATCAAAAGGTCTGGATGATCCTTTCAGGGAAGGTTTCCAACTGCTTCCATTGCTTCTGGATGGGCCTGGAGCTGGATGGAGGTTCGGCCAGGCTGGGTGGTCTTACCTGAGAACAAGACACTGACCTGGGGCTCTGACAACTGAAAATATTTTGTGTAAGAGGAGCAGCCTCCCTGGGCACAGGCTGCACATTCATGGGCATGCCCCAGCCCTGGAGTGTCCAAGGCCGGGCTGGACAGGGCTTGGGGCAGTCTGGGACAGTGGAAAGTGTCCCTGCCCATGGCAGGGGTGGGACTGGATGGGATTTAAGGTCCCTTCCCACCCAAACCAGTGGGGGATTCTGTGACAGAGGAAAACACGACGCAGGGCAGGTAGAGGAGAGCCTGAGCCAGGGGAGGAGAGGAGGTTAAATGCAGAGAAGAGGTCAATTTACAGCTTTTACAACTCCCAGTCCTCAGTGGTGGGACCAGCACGTTTCTGGCCTTAGGTGGTGCCCAGCTCTGGTGATGCCTGGAGGGCCCGGAGAGCTGGGGGAAGGAGGCAGCTTTGGGGGTGTCCCCGGGTCAGTCCTGGATGACAAATCCCTTCAAGGCAGCAGCACCTGCAGCTGGAGCTGAGTGGAGTTTACAAAAAGCAAGAATCAGCTCGGTTATGCAGCCACTGGCAATGACAGATGTGACACGAGCTGAGCAAGCACCAGGGGATGTCTGGACAGGGTCCAGCTGCCACTGACAGCTCCAGCCCTGGGGACAGAGCACTGGAGATTTCTTCCCAGTGCCTGACAATACCCGGAGTGACTCCTGCTGGGGTGAGCAGCTGGAAACCCTGTGTGTTCCTCTGCAAGTCTGATATAAGCAGAGGCAAGTTGGGCTCTTAGTTGTGACAACTCTTGTCTTTGCAGGGCCTGATGCAAAGAAACAAACAGACATTTCAATCCAGCAAAGTAACTTTATTTCAACAGGGCAAGTACAGCCAAGTGATGATTCCAGAGTTGCCCGGCAAGTGTCAGCTCCATGATCCATCAGTAAATGTCCTGCTGGTGACTCGAGGATCCAGGCTCTACGGCCACCCTTCACAATGATTTCTTAGGTTTAGATTTCAAGTGAAATACATTCAGATTTGCTCCCGTCAGAGCATTGCTCACCAGTACGTGGTTGGAAGTCACTGAGGAGTTAATTACACAGTTACCTGATTGGTATGAAAAGAAAGCAACGCTGCAACCCACAAACCCCTCCCTCTCTCCAGTGGTGCTGCTCGGAGCCTTCCCAGCACCTTGCAGGGGGAGATCCCGGCGTTCTTTGGGCCTTCGCAGTAGAAACAGCGGCTAAAAACACAGCAGCAAAAATCCAGGCAGCTTTGAACTGCACATTTCCCCTCTGCCAGCCTGTGGTCAATAACTGCTGCTCCTGGCACCTGCAGGAAGGAGCAGGGCCCACGGCAGCCCCCCCTCCCCAAAGGGACGCGGGCACAGTGCAGGCTGTGCTCAGTGCTGAGTGCCCAGCCCTGGCTGGAGAAGGATGAACTCTTCATTCATCTGGGCGTTGTTTTGGTTTGGTGAAGTGTTAAATAAATAAATAGGGCTGCTCTGTCAGTAGGATGGGCTGTGGCTCCCAGCTGGCAGCTCAGACTCTCCCGAGCTCTATCCCGGCTCTCCCGTGCTGCTCGCCTGCCCCTCCTCGCTGGGGACGTTCCTGCGCTTCCTCAGCTGCATCTCTTCCTCCTGCAGGAGAAGAGGGAGCACAAACTGATCCTTCAGTGTCTTCTCTGAGCTGGGTAAAACCTGTCCTCTTCCCCTCTACCCTTTCTTTCCCACCAGCTCGGGTAAGCCCAGCAAACAGAACCCCCATCACTCCAGCTCCTCTCTCCAAACACTGACACCACCTGACACCCTCACATGGGCCCTTCCCAATCCATCCTCGTGCTCCCACTGAGCAACTGTTCATGACTAACACAACAGGCACTTTTTAAACCCTGCTGCAGTCAGAGCAGCAGGGATGTGACCTGTCTGAGCTGAGCTTGGGGGTCACACCACAGCACACCCAGTCTCACAGTGCACATTTACCTCAGGGTGGACCTGCTGTCCCACAGAATCAAACCCCTGTGGTTGGAAGGGACCTCTGGAAGATAAATCCAGTCATCTGCTCTAAGCAGGGTTGACTCAAGTGCTGCAGCTGGTTCTTCAGGGCATCGATTTGCTTTTCAAGTATCTACAAGGGTGGAGTTTCCACCTCTCCCCGCCCAGCCCAGGGCTGGTGTCAGCTGTGTGTACAGGGCAGCATTTCCCACTGTCCCCAGGGAGGGTTTCCCTTAGCACAAGTCGTGCCTGTCCCCTCTTGGCTTTGTGCTGGGCATCTTCTCCACAACCACCTTCTTCTCCACAACCACCTCCTCCATACCCACCCCACGGGCAGCTGGCAGAGCCTCCCTTCAGCTCCTCTCCTCCAAGCTGGAGGAAGCAGCTCCCTCAGCCTCTCCAGCCCTGATCCACCTCACGAGCAAACCCACAGAGCTGCAGGACCAGGATTTAACTGTGCCCAGATTTTGCCACACGTGGCAGGGACTGACCTGAGCAGGGTGAGCATGTGCCACTTAGTGCCTGTACTAACAAAAAGCAATTCTGCACAGTCCTCCTCAGCCAGCCCCTCCCAGATGCTGCTCTCAGCATCTTTCCCAACACATCCACCTCGCACCATTCAACAAAGACCAGCCACTGCCTGTTCCAGTACGGTTCGTACCGAGTCAGAGTCTTCCTCAACCTGGTTGCTTATGAAATCAAGATAATCATCCTTCTGGTTGTCCAGAACTTCTTCTTCATACTCAGTCTGGTAGTCTGACTCATCTAAAGAGAGAAGAGACAAAGCACAGGGTTTAACTGGCAGGCAGAGAGGCAGAGGAAACTGGGAGAGGAATGATTGCCACTGTCACTGAGCACAGGCACGGGCAGGACAGCGCCAGCAGCTCTCTGCAGCTCAGTGAACTGGGACTGCTCACACACAGATCTCAGCTCCCCAGCCACATAAAAATAAACCATGTCCTCTCTGTGAATTGGTGTCCTGGAGCCCTCCAGAACCCAAGGAACCACAGCACGAGCAGCCCTGTCCAACTGTCCAGGTCCTGGTGGGTGCTGGTTCCCAGCCCAAGGGACACAGCTCTGCTGCTGGGGGGATGCTCCCTGGGGAATGCCCTTCAGAGCACAGCTGCTGTTTTCCACCCCTCAGCCCAACCAGACCTGTGGGACACCTTCAGAAGCCTTTGAGCTGCCAATCCAAACTCCCCTGGACACAGTGGTCACACTCTGGGAACAGGGATCCCAGGCTCAGGGTGAGCTCTGCCTGCTGTGGAGCTGATAACTGAGTGTCGCACAATCTCTGTTTCACAGGGGACGGAGACATTTACATTCCCTTCCTCTCTGCAGAGGACAATCACTTCCTTTCTCCAGTAATCCAGCAGATTAACATAATTTAGGGAGTCTCAAGAGCTGTGCACAGCAGCAGGACATGCCAGCAAGGCCCCAGTCCCAGCCTGTTCCCATGGAATGAGGACACATCAGTGCCGAGCCAACACCTCTCCCAGCACCTGGAGGGTCTGCAATACAGGCAGCAGGAGCAGGACCTCACAAAGGCCTGGAGGGACAGGACGGGGGTAATGGCCTTAAGCTGAAGGAAGGCAGGGTTAGATGGGATATTGGGAAGGAATTGTTCCCTGGGAGGGTGGGGAGGCCCTGGCACAGGGTGCCCAGAGAAGCTGAGGCTGCCCCTGCATCCCTGGCAGTGCCCACGGCCAGGTTGGACGGGGCTTGGAGCAGCCTGGGACAGTGGAAGGTGTCCGTGCCCATGGCAGGGGGGCCACTGGATGGGCTTTAAGGTCCCTCCCAACTCAAACCCTTTTATGACTCCACTTCTGCCAGGGCTGACTCCCCACAGCAACTCCAGGAACGTGCCGGGCTGGGGGGGCCCATTGATGGCCCCAGCTCATCCCCAGTGCCCCAGCAGCCCCTGCAGAGCCTGTCCCAGCCACTCGTGACACCAGGGCACGTGGGCAGCGAGGCAGAGCCCCCGGCAGGCAGCACCTTCCTCTGCTGGCACCCAGACCTTCAGGATGCAGCTTAAGGCGTGGAAATGACATTTTATCGTTACCATTAAAATCACGTTTGTGTGACACCAGTTCTTCTGCCCCTTTCCTGAGTTAATTCCAGTGTGCTCTGAAGCAATACCTGGGCCACAGCCCCCTGGTGAAGAGAGGGGCTCCTGTTTAAACCGGATCCTTGATTAAGTATTTCTCCTGGGAGCTGTCAATAGCATCTGCTCCACGCTGGAGACAACAGCACAGTCTGTTCCACAGCCTTTTCTCCCAGCACATAACTACAACCAACTGCTAGAACATTGGGATGAGAGACATTTGGTATTTTTTATTTTCTTTTATTATTTTAGTGGGGTTTTTTTTACTGTGAATTAGAGAATGATTATTAGTTTTTACTAAAAACAGTCATGATAATCTTTGATAACATACACCAGAGAAACTGGAAACTCATCTGAACAGCAACAGACACCATAAACAAGAGTTTGGAGTTTACACCTCCAATAAAACCAGCTGCCATCAAAACCAAACTCCTGGATTTTCCCAGCACTATTCAGCATTTAACAGGTCTTTCTACAGACACAGAACCAAGAGCCACCCTCCTCACATCCTTCACACAGCAGCTCCGGGTGCTGGAGGGGGAAAGGAGAGCAGGAGGTGGCCCTGCTGTCCCCAGATGTCACCTTCCATCAAGGCTGAGGCTCACAGTGACTGTTCTGACTACAAAACCTCCCAGAAGCACCAAGCAGGACCAAGGCCTTGCTGCTCTGCTCAACTCAGCACCACCCAAAGAGCACAGCCTGAAATCCAGCCAGCCAAGAGGAGAATCCACCATGGACAGGTCCCTGAGCCTGCCCTGAGCACGGTGAGCACATTCCCTGCAGGAAGGGCACATTTCCCCTCCCAGAGATCTGCCTCGTGCTTCTGCAGCTGGTGGTGTTTCTCTGCTGGGTGCCTGATTCCTGCAGGCCACCCCCAGCTGGAGACATCTGTGGTGGGGCTGGAGGTCCTCCTGCAGCGGCACTGCCAGGCCTCGGGGTAAATCAGGAACTGGAAGCTCAGCACAGCCTCAGCTGCATTACTGCTGCTTCAGGAAAGTTCTTTTTAAGCAGCAAGGGTGCAGAGGTGACCTGGTGCCTGCTAATTGTGTCCCTAGAGAGCCGTTGGGATGTCTCCTGCTTCAGCTGAAGCCTGGCAAACCCAGGCACTTGACACCACCATTAACATTTCTCATCCACAAATCCTTTTATCCAAGTGACCACTGCTACAAGTGCTTGATCTCCTGGGCTCAGCAACCCCTCACAGGGGGAGCCTGAGCAGGGATGTGACAGAGCCACCCCTGGAGAGTGGCACCTGTGCTGCCCTGGCCACAGCCATGGCTCTGTGAGTCCAAATCACAGAGGGATCACAGCTGGGCAGAGGGATGGTCCTGGCTGAGGGATGGTCCTGGCTGAGGGAATCTGTGCATGGAGAACAGGAACAGGGTGGGATGTGAAATGACACTGCTGTGAAATGAGACACCTGTGCCCCAGCACTCTGGTACTCGGCTCCCTCTGCTCAGCCCTGCCTGAGGGACAGCCTTCCTTTTTAAAAAAAGTTTAATGGTTTTGGTCACTGCTCTCAGTGTGCTCAAGAGTGGAGAAGAAGCTCCCCTGCCCTTTCTCCACAAAGCCCCTGCCCCATCCAGGCTTCTCACCCTCTGTGCTGACCCTTCCCCATCCATCAGAACTTGAACCCTTCCCTTTGCTTTCTTTAGAACAAAATTATTGCCACAATGTCCTCAGCCAGCCTGAGACCTGCAGCGAGCTGCCAGAACAGGCAGAGCCTTTCTCAGTCCCTGTGATCCAAGACCTCCCTCAGGAAGGGCCTTCCAGGGAGAACAAAGGTGACAGTGCAGGGTCACAGCCAGGCCACCAAGCAGCTCCCTGTCCCCTGCCCTACACAGGCCCCAAGCCTCAGACCCCTTTCACCCCCCCAGCAGAGCCGTGCCAGGGCTCCCCAGCCTCGAGGAGCCACCTGACAGCCACGAGGCCGCTGCGGGGAGGTGTCACCCTCCCCCGGAGCTCACCTCGCCACAGACCTTCCCCCACAGCTCTTTAGCAGAAGTGTCACGCACAGAGGACACAGAGGAATGTCACTGCTGGCACTGCCACCCAAACACGGGCAGGGTCCCTGCAGCCACACGGAGCCACCCACGGCAGGGACACAAAGGATCCTTCACAGCACGGCGCCCGCGTGCACGACTCTGCTGCCGTCCCAGACTCTACAGCCGAGGGATTCCAGCATCCCCGAGGAACCCGTGGCCCCTGCCCATCCCATCCCATCGCCTGCAGCCCCTGCACTGCCCCTCCTCAGCCCAGAATGTGCCACGTCCCTTTGCCACGCTCCCAGCCACGGCCTCGCTCAGCAGAAGGCAGGAGCCCAGCGGGGGAATAATCTGGAACTGTACGAAGGAGGAGGATCTGTCCCACTGCTCTGGTTAAATCTTAGCAAGTCTCAGTGCCTGAGCCTTAAATAACCACATACCATGAACTCTTCACTCTTATTCACAATGGCTGCTTCAACCACATTTGATTAATATTTTCTTCATAAGGCATATGATTGTAATTAGCATTTCAAATTACCACAGGGACATCTCTACAAACAGTCACAGATGGGAGCACTGCTAACTTTAGCTTTCCCTCTGCAGGAACAAGAATCAGGAGGAGGGGAAGAGACTGTTTGGAAAGAGCTCCAGCCCTGCTGACACACTTGGGGGTTTCAGGCCTGCAAGGCTCTGATCCTTTTGGAGCTGGGAGCTCCATAAAGAGGGAGCTGCTCCTCAGGGCAGGGCCATCACAGGGCACAGAGCACCTTTGTGTCACCGTGCAGGAGCTGGTACCTGCTCCTCATCAGTTCACTGCTGCTCCCACAACAGGAGCACACAAAAAGCGGTGGAGCCAGTGAGTCACTCCTGATCCTACTCACAACAGCAGGGAAAGCATCCTTGGGGCAGAGCTTTAACTCAGCCTCCTCCCAGCCCAACACAGGCCGAGGATGGAGCCGGCAGAAGGGCACGGGACAGCCCAAGGCATGGAAGCTGAGCTGCCACTTGTGGTATTTCCCTCAGATGAGACTTGAGCAGGGATTATTCCCACCTGGGAGCACACCAGGAGGCTGACAGCAGGTGCCTCGCCATGGCAAGGACATCCCACTGCTGCCTGTCCCAGAGGAGGTGGCAGGAGGGGACACGGAGGCTCTGTCCTGGGGCACAGGCCAGGGGGGGCTCTGGGGGAGCAGGGAATGGCCCCCCGAGGCTGGCAGTGCTCCCGGAGCACGGCGAGGGCAGAGCTGGCAGCCAGAGCAGGAGCTGTGCCTCCTCCCGCCCTCCCAGCCCCGCTCACCGTCTGCCAGCGGAGCCTTGACGGGCTCGATGCGGGACACGATCTCCGCCAGGTCTGTGAAGGAGGTGGTGGGACAGGTCACGTTCTGAAAGGGAGAAGTTGAAGGTTTGTCACCAAATACACACAGAAAATCCAAACGAGTCGAGACTGGATAAAAATGATATCGAACAGACAAAGCTCCAGACGCACAAATTCTCCACAGCTGCCCCCTCAAAAGCCATTACTCATCAGTGAGAAATCCTCAAAACAGCTCTCCTGAGGCAGGTCTGGTGGCAGAGATGGGATTCCCAACATGCTCTTAATGGCTCCTATTCCACCCAGCCAACAAGAAGCCTTATTAAAAATTTAGCAAACTATAGAAAAGACCCCAGAGACCAGCACAGGAGAGGCTGGGCCCTGGGATGGACAGAGCTCACTCCGTGTGTTTTTCTCCATCAGTGTCCCTTTGTAAGAGGGACTGGCTGGGCCAGGTGCAGCCCCCAGGGAGCTTCTGTTTTCCCTTGGGAGAAGGTGTCCAGGTGGGACACGCACGGGGCCCATCCCTCAGCTGCAGTGATGCCACAGAGGCTGCAGGGACAGGTGGGCACTGGGGTGACCAGGACCCCCCAGGGACCCCTGCAAGCCCCAGGGCTGGAGGTGCTGCAGCGAGCAAGAGCCTGCAGAGACATCTCCAACTGCAGTTCCTCTCTCCAATGAATCCGTGCTATTTTCACTCTGTCTCACCCAAGCAGTGGGCTGAGGGTTCTCTATTTTGAGAAGTTCTTGCTCCAGTCTCTCCTCTAAGAAAACCCAACTTTGGCATTTGAGAGCCCTCTCAGGCTTCCTGCAGCCCCACCTCCCTCTTTGGGGCCGGGCACAAGGTCACCAGGTGGACACCTGAACACCTCTTAGCTTCTTTTAAACCCAGTGAGTTTAATGAACACAGCAACAGCCCCCAGCCAGAGGAAAGGGATGGGGAAGAGCTGGCAGAGGGAACTGGGCTGCCAGGAACTGCTGTGACAGTTGTCTTCCCAAACACCCAGACGTGCCCACGTGCTCCCAGCCAGGGCAGCTTCCTAACACGGGGTTTTGTGAACAATCCTCTGCTCTTCTGGCAAGAACACCGACCCTGTGAATCACACAACCCCTGTGGGGTCACGGCAGCAGCCCATTGCTGCTGCAGCAAAGTGCTCTCAGGGGGCCTTTCCTCCGTAGCTGATTTTGATGTAATTTAGAACAGCCTCAGCACAGAGCAGATCCAGGACAAGCAACAGGGGCAGAGAAAAGCCTGGAGGGAATGAAAAGGTACCTGTGTGAAATGGAACAGCAGTAGCTCAGGACACACACCTTAAAATCTAAAGGAGTTGGGAAGCTCATTGTGACTGTTAAGGAACTGCTGGGAAGGATGAGTCAGCCCAGGCTCACTCTGAGCATCCAACGTGAACGTTCCCAGCGCAGCATTTGCAGGAAGCTCCTTCCCAGGACAGGGAAGAAAAGCTCCTTGACAGCTCCAGGGAGTGCCAGTGACTCTGTGAGGGACACGGGCACCCTCCGGCCACTACACGGACACAGCCACGCCCGAGGCCATCCCTGGACTCCAAAACCCAGGAGGACGAGGTGGCTGCACAGAGCACTCGGGCAGACTAGTGCCAGGCTGTTCCTGGGAGCAGGGAGCAGGCAGGGACAGCCTTTGGATGGGATGGAAGTCCAGGGCTCTGCATGAACAGCTGAACAAATCCTGCAGGGCCCATCACCCAAGGGTGCCCCAGGAAAACCACGAGCAGCTCCTGTGGCGGGGATGGACGGGAATGAAGGGTGACTGGGCCCTCAGGAGCATCTGTCCCCCAGCTGACCCCCAGGTCAGCCTGTTTGAGGGCACCTGGGGAGGCAGCTGCACCCAAAGCCTCAGCACCAGGACTGGAAAACCACTTGTGGGAAACCAGGTGTGTTCCCACTTTCGTTTGGTGCTTTACAAACAGGAGTTTAATGTTTAATTCCTTCCTCTCACTACTTTTAAGGACAAAATCACCCTCCCATCAGATAACACAAACCAAAGAAGTGTCTCAGATCCACCTGAAACCTATTCTCAAACCTCTCTGATATATTTTTTTTTCCCAAGGAGGAAAGTCTTCTCTTTGGCACAATCTTTATGAAATAAATTAGAGGAGAAAGACAGTTAGTATTGTAGTCTGCTGGATTATATTTAGCTTTGACTGTGAATAACACCTCAGTAGACAAAACTTCCCCAAGGAGATCCAATTAACGGTGCTGCAGCATTCCATGCTGGGGAAGAGTAAGGGCTGCTCAAAGTAAAGTTTATGTAAGGTTCCTGTTGTTTGTGTCTTCAGTATTTGCATTTTGGAGACAAGATAAACAGGGACTGAATGATCAAAGGAAAGCAGAAGCATCTAAATGATTAAATACCTGGATTTTTAAATAAAATTGCAATGCTCACGACATGGAAACGAGACGATAAGAAATGGCACTCAGCTCTCAGATGTTGAACACTCCAGAAATAGATGAAGAACTAAAACATATAAAGCATCAAAACCTTTGCTAATGAAAGGCAAGTTAAAAATATCAGCTGCTCTGCCTGGAAGATAACACAGCTAAAGGACTTAAGTGACTCTAATGGACTAAGAAAAGCAAGAAAAATACCCCAGTGGGAGCTGCAACAGTTGTAACTTCATAGAAATAAATCTCCTGCAACAGAAGTCAGATGCAAAAAGCTTGGGTTTCAGAGGGCTCCAGAGTTTTAGGAGGATGAGCAGATGATTCTGCAGGTCCTTGGGAGCACCAGGGATGCACAGAGCCCGTGGTTCCTGCTCCATAACCCGGCAGGGTTGGTGAGTCACTCTCCCAACCCCGTTATTTCCATGCTGTGGCACCTCAGCAATCAGCACTTGGTGCCTCATTATCAAGTGAGCGCAGGGCCAGGCTGTGTCTGCAATGAGGACGTGACACACTTGCTCTCCAGGGCACTGAAGTGCCACAAAACCCAGGGTGGGTGTGATGAATGTCCATCACGCTGCTGTGATGCCACGATTTAAGTGAAATATTCCCCTCCATTACTGTATCCCGTAAAAAGGGCAGTTTTAAAAGCAGTCTTCTTTAAAAGAAGTGTCTGTTACAGCAATGAAAATATTTGAGGCTTGTTACTGGCTGGTGATAAAAGGGAGGCTGAAGTAGGACACAGCCAATTCTGAGACACAATTTTCCCTCCCTTGATTTCTTCTTCTGACTTTTAACACAAAACCCGAACCCCAGCCCCTCCTGTCTGATCAGGAGGTGTCAGAGCTGGACTGGGGACCCATCTTCTGCAGTCACACTGAAGCACCTCCTCATCCAGGTGTGCTCCAGGGAGAAATCCCAGGCTGAGGAGTCTGGGGGCTCCCCAGGCTCATGGGTCTCCAGCTGCTTTCCTCCACAGCTCAGTCCCTGTGTGCTCCTTCCAAAGCCACTCTGGCCCTGCCAGGCAGTGTGGGCAGATGCACTTCCCAGCATCAGATGGAAGTCCCCCTGGGGCTGAGGGTGACATTCACCTCCTCCCAGCAGAGCCACTTCCACCCCTCAGTGACTCACAGCCTCTGCTGACACCGAGGGCACCCGGCTCAGATGTGGAATCATCCACCCCTCATCCCTGGGCCAGTGGCCATCCTGCCATCCATCCTCTCCCCAGAGTGCTCTGCCAGCCACCCCTGGAGAGCTGCAAATCCTCAGTGTCATCTCTCACCTCACTTGACTTCCCTCCCTGAGGCTCACGACAGTTATGATTCATTCTGGCCTTCCCTTAAAAAATTACTGCTCATTTCCCTCTCTCTAAAAGATGATAAAAAAGAATTACTGGGTAAAACACGAAGCCTTTGTAGCACTTGGCTTTCAAATCAGAGGGATTCAAAGGAGAGGAAGGACAGTGAGCCCTTATAATATAATATATTATTCAAATTCCTCAAAAAGGTGGTAACTGCTTCTTAAAACCAACTGAAACTTCCGTGCCAAGAAACCCAGAGCACTGAGCTGTGACCCAGCCTCGGGGCAGTCACTGTCCCCTGTCCCAGCCCCGAGCAGCTCCTGCAGAACAGAGCATTTCCCTGAGCACTTACATCCGTTTTGGATTTGCGGGTCTCTTGCCTGTCCTTCAGCATCTTGTCAAGGACTCCACTCCTGCACCACACATTAAATACAGTTTTCCCATGCTGGTATCCCACTTCCTGGAAAGAAAAAATAATCAGGAGGAAAAAAAGTAATTAATAACGGCCATTGGCATGGAAACAACTGGAAAAACCAGACCCATCGCTCAAAGTTTTACTCTTTTTCTCAGAACACAGGAGGAATGTTGAAAAATCAAATGGGAAGGACAGAGCAATAGGTTTTGAGAGCCTTGGATCCCCTCTCCAGCCCTCGTGCTGGCAGCAGCACTAAACCTCTGGTGTTGTCTCTCCTCTGGTTTTTGGACGAGGGTTCAGAGCATGGGAGACACTGGGGCTGGAATTCACTTCTCACAATCTACCCCAGCCCAGGGTGGGGGTGATTAAGGGGAGAAAAAGGAGCTGACAGCTCTGCCACTGGCAGGGTCAGGCTGACCCAAAATGACCACGACAAGCTGAGCTTCAGGAACTGACACAGAACCCCCCCTGCTCTGGGACTGTACACGAGAGGGGTTTGACATAAAGAGATTTCACCTCCCTGGAAAATGCTGGTGCCCATTTCTGTTTCCTGTAAAATCCAGGCACACAGCTGAAATGAAGCCCCCCACTCCTTCCCAGCCCCTGAGGATGAAGGAATGCCTGGACTGTCCTTCCCTTTGAGGTCAGCACAGTTTAAAGCTTCCTTGTGGACAGAAGTTCTCGAGCTGTGCTGCAGGGAATGAGGATCCAGGAGGTGCTGCCCCTCCGCCCCTGCAGTGTCTCGTGCCAAGAACCTGCTCACAGACAGTGCCACGTTTGAGGAACTGCCCTTCTCTCAGGTTTTATTGCACTGACAAAATTTGCCTGGTGCCTTTACATCTCTTTAACAGCACCACATTAGAACAGAGCAGGGATGTGACAGCTCACGGTCTGTGCCTGTGATGAACTGCCACACCTGTCTGTCAAGGTTTTCAAATCAGCCAGGTCTCTCCAGCTGGCGAAGAACAGAGGATTATTGATTATTAGAATTATTATTGAATGATTCTTATAGAATGATTATAAGAATTATTATTAGCAAAGTCCTAGATCCACGGGCAGACAGCAGTGTTTGCCCAGGAGCCAAGAGGCACCAAATACCCTAGAGAAAATATTGAGACTGGGGAAATCAGCTGGTGGTTTGGAATAGCTGCTGTGAGTCCTAAGGAGTCTCTCAGATGAGAATCTGCAGGGCTAAACTGTGTTCCTGGGGTTGGTCAGTGTTTGCTAAGCCAGGACCAGAGAGATCAGTCTGCAGCCTAAGGAGCATCACAGCTTCTCACTAAAGTGTAAAGGAGATTGACTTAAAGAGGGAGTGGTGGTTTTGCAGCCTGGGAGAGGAGCAAAGCTCTGCAGGAACACCTGGACAGGGAAGATGCCTGCATGGCTGAAACGGGCAAAGAGTGGAAGGAGACAGTAAAATCACTTTCTTGACAGGAGACACTGAGCCACAACCGCTTTTGCTGCCCTGCCTGGGCAGGGACATTTCTGCTGTGAACACTGGAGTACATCACCAGAACAATTCCCTGCACACCTGGAGCCAGCTCTGCCCGTGCTGGGTGCTGACACAAACAACCAACCAGTGATGTGTGACCTGGCAGCACCACTCTTCCAACGTCCTTCCACGGACACTGGTGCCACTTCCTGACCCTCGAAGGGGTGCACAGGAATTGTGGATGATGTTTTATTCATAGAAGCATTCACACGTTACCAGAACCAGGTATTCTCACATTTCCCTCCATTTCCAGGATTCAAGGCCTCCCTGACAGATTTCTGCAAATGCTACCTGATTTCTTTCACGCTACAACAAGCTCCAGAAGGGAGGAGAGCGAGGACAAAGCCCAGCCCACACCGGTGCCAAACCCCACCTGCCCGGAGCAGCTCGGACACTCACGAGCTCTCACCGAGCAGCTGAGCAGGAACTGCCGCGAACCAGAGCGAGGCAACCGATGCCTTCACGGGTCATTATATAATCAAGATTACTAACTCAATTCCTGCTGCTAATCCAATCTCCCGGCCGGGATATCATTCCACAGCATTATTGAGTGTCAGTTATTCACTCTGTGCCAACTGACTGCTCTCGCTCTCCACCGGCTCCAGTGCTAATTAGCAGCAGCAGAGCTGTGAGGAGCAGCCCTGGGGGGGCCCGGGCTGCCCGGGGAGGCACTTACACAGATCTCGTCGAACTTGCCGAAGTCCAGGGTGCCGTAGCGGTCGATGGGGGGCCGGATGTACTCGCAGTAGTCGCTGTTCTTCACCATCTCCAGCTGCCGCACGCAGCACACGTAGGCCAGGCGCGTCTGGATCTCGGCCATGTTCAGCACCTGCCCGGCACACCAGGCACAAACTCAGCTCCTCAAAGGGGATTTCGGGACGTGCTCTGTGTGCTTACGACGGGGCAGAGGTGAGCTGGCACACAGGAACCCGCCATGCCCTCGCATAGCAGCACCTCCAGCTGTGTCCAGTGTGGACAGGCAGGGATGAGTGTCCATGACCAGCACCAGAAATGGGATTACCTTCCAACGGATCTCTGCAGTTCAAGGCTGAACCAAGACTTTCATTCCAGGATATAGTGAAATAGACACGTCACTTACAGATCTGTGCTGAGGGGAGGGGCATGGAGATCCTTCAAGGCAGAAATCAGTGATGCCCCCTCCCTGGAAGTGTCCAAGGCCAGGCTGGACAGGGCTTGGAGCCTCAGTGTGAAACTGAATGAGCTTTAAGGTCCCTTCCAACCCAAGCCAGTCTGTAATTCCATGGTTCTCTGACCTGTCCAGTGCCAGGGCAGAGATTTTGCAGAATGGCTGAGGTGGACAGGGACCCCTCGAGATCGTCCAGTCCACCCCTCTTGCCCAGGCAGGGTCAGCTTGTCCAAGACCATGTCCAGATCAGTTCTGACCATCTCCACAGATGGAAACTCTACCAGCTCTCTGTTTGGCCAGTGTTTCACCACTACCAGTAAAAAAATAAAAGTGTTTTGTGGTGTTCAGAAGGAATTCTGTGTTTCCATGGGTGCCTATTGCCATTTGGGCAGTTGGAATATTTCACTGTGTACTACTGAGACCAATTCCAACTGGGGAGTGCAACTGGGAGGAAAAAATTAAAATCAATATTCACTTGGGGGATAGCTGCAGAGCCAGGTAATTTAGGAAATGCAGAATAAGGAACAGAGTTGGCCTGACCACATGCAACAAAATGAAAATAATAATAACAAAATCATGCTCTGCAGACCCATGTTTATCAGTTGTACTGAATTACTGCCAAGTGCTAAAATCTCCCTAAATCAGCAGTTCAGAGACATACAGGATAGAAAGTGAACTGGACAGCTTTACTACTTTTATTGGAAAAATTAGTAAATTCTGACTTTATCAGAACTTATGCAGCTCCAAGAAAAGGTTTCTTTGCTCTAAGAATTCTGCCAGCCCCTTCCCACGTCACTGCCTTCCCTGGGGTGAGGGCACTGCCCAGTCCTCTGCACAAGAACTCTGACCCAGACAGACGACGCCTGTCACCAGACTCGCTCCCTGAACAACAGGGGGACCCTTCCCACTTCTCCCACTATTCCCACTGCTCTGGAAAACCAGCTGCCATTCCAGCCCAGCCCCCAGTACCTTGACTTTCTCAGCCAGGGGGTTCCACCTCTTCCAGAGCAGCCACCAGCCGGACAGGCAGTCGCCGTAGTTGGTCAGGTCGGTCTCGTCCCGGCTGCCCACGTCGATGGCGATCACCACCTTGGCCCCCATGGACCTGGCCACGTCAGCTGGGGGACACGAGGTGTCAGAGCCCCTCTGCCCTCCCTGCTGCTGCTCCCGGGTGCAGGCACAGATCTGTATGGCTCAGGTGTGTGACCTGAGGGGGCACCTACCACGAGCGACCAGCTGGACAGAAGTGACCATCAGTGCCCATCCCTGCAGGGATTCAAAAGCCAGGTGGGTGTGGCACTTGGGGACACGGGGTAGTGCTGGGGGAATGGTTGGATTCGGTAACCTTAGAGGGAACTTCAGCCTAACCAATTCTGTGATTCCACATGAACTCTGCAGCAGCTCTGCCCAGACCATTCCAGCTCAGGGAGGCTCCGTGGGGAGGGAGGGATCCCAAATCCTGCACCAACCAAGCCCTGAGTGAGCCCAGGGTGAGTCCCCACTGCTGAACTGCTGGGGGACATCACTGACAGGGGATGTTTTGCCCCAGATCAGTGGGATGATCTGACCTGAGGTCACCAGAAGCCCTGAGAGGCAGCAGGGGACAGGGGCCACAGCACCAGGGCAGTGACACCACGTTGGGTATAATGGGATAGAGCACCTCAAACCCACATTAGTTCTAAAAACGACCTGGGGGACCTGCAGAGAGAATAAGTGGCAGTGCCTTTGAGAGGGCAGGCAGCAGGGCCAACCCTGCAGGGGGAAGGTGACGATGGGAGGAGCAGCACAGGGACCTGCCAGCGAGGAAAGGCTGGATGGCAGCCTGAGAACAGCTCTGGGATCCAAGAGAAAGATTCACATCTGAAAGTGGGAGAGAAATGAGGCAACACTTCCTACTTCAAGGTCAGTAAAAGGACGAGCTGCAGTCTTTGGATACGGGTGAGGATTTAGGGAAGCGCCAAGGGAGGGAAGAGAAGGACATGAACCTCACAGAATGAATTTATATTTCTTTCACACCCCCAGAGTCCAAGATAGTTGCAGTTTCCAGAATAGTTTTGCGTAGGAAAACCACAGCTCTGAAGAGCCAATTTAGAGGCTTAATTTAGACACTTCTTTAAATCAGATCTGTTCTGTAACTTGGATTTATATTCCTGGGCTCGTTCAGTCTATTGTGTTTCCCACCCAGTGTCACCTGTGTCTGCTCTTTGCCCTCTCCAGCTGTGGAGGTGCACGAGGTGCTTTGGTTTGCAATTCACACCTCTGCTCACAGACACAGAGAATGCCAGATGCTGATCTGGTGGATCTGTTTTGTGCTATTTATGTTTCTGGTTTTTAGGTAAATACAGCCCTGATGGAAAAACATAGCCAGGGTGTGACAGGAAGATGTAAATGACTCGGGTTGCCCAGGTGGGGAGTCTCTGCCCGAGGTTCCTCCCTCTTTACCTGAGCACAGTCACAAACTGCAGTGACCCCACGGGGCTCTGCCCCCGGAGCCAGCCCCCCTCCTGCCTGCCGTGAAACCTGACACAGAGCACATCCCAAACTGCCAGTTCACACCCTTGGACCCTGCTGGGGGGCTCAGACCTCATCCCACACCCCACATCCCTCCCTCGATGGCCCCGTGATTCCCCCACTGCCACGTGCTCCAGGTGACACCAGCCTGAGCAGCAAACACTGTTGCTCTCTTGGAATTATTTCTTAATTAACTGATTGAAGAGAAACTCCAAGGTAGATTGTACGTCTGTGGTTTGATTGCTCCTCTCTCCCTTCAGCAAGCACTAAAATAATTCAGAATTAGCTGGGAGTTGTACGTTCAGAATTGGGCTATCAGGAAATACTTCATTAAAAAAATAGTGTTAATAAAGCCAAGATAAAGGAAACACCCAGAAAACTGAGAGCGAGGACTCCAGGTAACCAGCACGAGGTTAAAGGTGTCTGTGAGATTTCTCCTTGTTCGAAAAGCCAAGAGGCCCAAGGCTTGCAGGCTGTGTGAGGGGCACTTCTGGGAATCCCTCCCCCCACGAGCTGTGCTCCTACCTGGCAGGTTGTTGATGTAGCCTCCGTCCATGAGGAGATGGCCATCCTTGGGGTCACAGAGGGGAGGCATGTACCCCGAGAGGGACATGCTGGCACGGACGTACCTCCACAGGGAGCCTGCGGGGAGGGCAGCAGCATTAATCACCCAGCATTAATTACTGCCACGCAGGGGGGAGGCTGCTGCACTCATTAAAATAATCAAGAGATAGAGGCTTTCCTCAGAACACTGTGAGGAAGTTATTAAAGCAGTTTATTATTTTCTATATCATAATCCCAGCTAGGAAAAAAACAAAGACTATACAGACATCAGGCAAAAGCCCCAGAACCCCCAGTTTCAAGCCCATTCCTCATATTTACTGCGTTCTGTGAGATCTCAGCATATTCCTGACTGCAGGGAGCACCAGGGCTGGGGCTGAGGAGGGAAGGAAAAGGTTTCTCCTGAGCACAGACGGATGGACAGAACAAGTGCAGCTGAAGCCACTGTGTTCTACAGAGATCCACAAACCCCTGACTTTTAGCAGGACCTGAACCTAAAAAATACAAGCTGTAGAACCCCAAAAAATTCTGTTTTCCCTCCTCTGCAATAAGCAAACGTTTTCTCTTGTGAAAATGTACACTGCAAATGCCTGGTGGGGATCATTACCTTCTCTTGGGCCATTTCTGTTGGTGCTGTAAGGAACAGTTATAATCCTTTAAGCTGTTAGAAACAAAGTTTAGGCAAGTAGAAATGGATTGGATGTGTTTCCTGTAAAACATTCTGCTTTAAGGCTCTTGTTCACTGATTTGTCTCTGAACATTTGCATCAGCCAAATTGGGAAGACACTGCATCTCCACAGGCCAAGAGTCTTGTCTGAGAGTGAATCTTTAAAATACCAGGAATAAGTGAGCCTTGCAGTGTTAACTCACTGCTCAGTAATTAACGACTTGGTGCTTCCAACAGCAACTCTTCCCACCAAATTCCCTGGGAATTGTTCTTTTTTTCTTTTCTTTTTAAAACAAGTAACAGCTCTGTCTCTAATTACAACCCCAGCACTCCTGCTGTTAGCACAACAGGTTAATACTGGCACATTTGGGGGTTATTATTAATAGTTTTAGTGGAACTTCCACCCAAGGAAACTGCTGATGTGTGTTACACCTCACAGGCCAAACCAAGATGGGAAATGGCAGCAGCTGGGAACTTAATTTATCTCCATTCGGTGGAGACAACCGTAACCATTCTCCAGCTGATTCCTATCCTCACATTAAACTTCCACGGGGACAAGCAGCTGGCTGCAGTGAGTTTCCTGACCTCAACTGGCTTAACCTGCTGTGGAATGGGAACACAAAACCTCTGAGAAGGGTTAATCCTTTTTCTGCTTGTTTCAGCTGCCCTGATCAAAGCCCAGCCTCCTTCAGCAGCTCCATAACCCCCCCGGAACGGCAGGAAGGGACAGTGTGACCTGTGCCAGCTCCAAGGACAAACATCAGAGACGTGGCAGCAAAGGCTGCAGCTCCCCCCAGGAATATCCGGGGCACCTGGAGGCCTCCCCTGCAGGCTGAGTCACTGCCCCGTTGGCCCAGACACACAAAAGGCAAAGGCAGTGTCCCTGTGGGACACATCCCATGCACCTCAGATCCTCCTCCCCTCTTCACTCAGTGAGAAACAGAAAGGACTGGCCACAAATGAGAGCCTAACCCAGCCCCTGCTTCAGGCAGAGGCTGTTCTGGGGGAAGACAGCTTCATTTAGGGGAATTTGAATCGCCTAAGGTTTTGGTTGCTTTAAGTCTGATTTATGATTAAAACACCTGCACTTCACTTTAGGGATGCTTTAAGGAAACAGAAAGGTGCCAATGGACCCATTTTCTCCTCAAACAGTGAATGCAGCATCTCAGTTCCTTCCCAGCAGCCCTGTCCCTTGTTATCTGTGTACAACCACAGTTTGGTGCTCAGCAGGAACAGAGAAGGGAGAAACAAAAGGAAAGACAAATTTCAAAGGTGAGACAAATTCCAGGAATAAAGGGAGACCCTGAAGTCTCACACGATGATTTAAGGCCTGGAGAGGCCATGTCCACACTCACCATCCCTGTGCACCCTCATGGCCGAGGCAGTGATGTCGGTGGTGATGGTGAAGTAAGGAATCCACAGATCCTGCAACAGAGCAGTCCCAGTTTTACTGAAACTGTGACCTTGCACTTAACCACCCCCTGTGCCTGACACAGCAGAGCAACGACCTCTGGACCTTACCAGACAGAGCTACAGACACACACGTGCATGGATGGAGAAAAAACACTCAGTCCTGTGCTTAAATTCCTGAATTTGTCTCTTATGCAAACAATTCATTCAGAACCAAGGCAGACAAAAATCCTCACGTCCTTTTTGCAGTAGCAAGAAGCCCTTGTTCCAGCAGAGTGTGCAGAGGCAGCACAGAGAGCTCCTCACACAAACCAGAGTCACCTTCTGCAGGGTGTCTCTATTTTAATTTCAGGTGAAGGGTGGGGGTCTGATGGTCACTCCCATCCCAAGGGATCCCGAGGCTGGTTAGTGCTGGAGGACATGGAGAACATGATCCATGGCCTCTTGACTGAACAGTGTTCAATTTGCACCTCCTGGTGATGGAGCCAGGGCTCACCACTTCAGCAGGAAATGCAGCCCCAACATTTTCTGGAATCAAAGAGGACAACACCAAACTCCGGAGCATTGGCTACAGGAACAAAGCACCCTGCAAGGCAGATCTCCCAGAAGATTCTAGAGGTTGCCTGAGATCCTGGCAGGGTAACACAACAGTGGGGAGTGTGGAACAGAAGGAGGGTGAGACACAAAAAGAATGGCCAAGCCAAGAGCTTTAAGAGTTTATTCAGTGGGGCCAGAGCAAAGCCCCCAGCCCTGCTCCTGGCAGGGGAAGTTCTCACTCTGGTTTCAGCTGTGTCTCACCTCCCACCGGCTGCAAAAAGCCAAGGGGAAGGTGACCTCCCAAGTGTGCAGGGCTCTGCTGGAGAGAGGACAGTTTTGGAAAGTTTCCATGGTGCCCGGTGAAACGGTAGCTGCCAAGGGGAAGGAGGAGCACTTGTCTGAGTAAGCTGAGCTTGTGCCCAGGGAACAGCTGATGCTGCTCTGTCAATCAGAAAAGCTGAATCAAGGCTGAAGAGGAAAACCTGCTCCCCCAGGCAGCCTTTGGTCACTGGACACGGTGTCTGGGCCTTCTCCAGCACAGCTTTGATGGGCCTTAAACTCAGACCAAACACGGCTTTGGACTCCAGGACCACTGGAGCTGGAGGCCCTCCCTCACTGGCCAGGCTGCAACTCCTGGTGTGATTTCTGTGCTGTTCAACCTGAAATTCCGCACTGCCAAGAAGCAGGGGTTTTTCTGGTGAGTTTATTCTTTCAGCAGCTCTGCAAACCCGGTGGGACTGGGGAGGGCTCACCCACTCTCCACCAGTATCACAGCCCCGGTGTAAATGCCAGAGGAAAGTGGATGAATCAGGTGTGATTACAAGAGAATTAGGGTGCCTCTCCATGCTGAAGATATTCCGGGGATTGCAGTTCTCAGTGCATCAACCACATATTAAGCAAAAACAGGGGAATGGGAAAAGCAGCCTCTCTGACACCTCCTTTCATGCTCCTGCAAACACCTGCACAAAGCAAACTAACCCAAGCCCTCCCACACAGCAATGAAGTCTCACTGCTCAGGGATTGTTCCACTGATTTTGGAACAGAGCATCAAACAAGTCTGAAACAGGACTTAATAAAAGTCTTGTCTGATTCCTCACACCTGAACCCCCCAGCTGAGATGATTTACAAGGGCATTTTGGCACCGGGATAAGAACTCTGGCACAGAGAATAAAAATTCCAGAGGCTGATGTTCTCACAGAAGGATGGGTAATTTGAGAGGAAGACAGCTCTGTTTCTTGAGGAATTTCTCTCAAGCACCGTGGCCTGGGTTTGTGTGTCGCATCCTGGGTTTGTGTGTGCTCCCTGAGGGACTCACATGGATGATCTCTGCTTGGGAAGTGCCTGGGGCTGGAAGCAGTGATGGGGTTTTTGTCACCAGGGCCCCCACACGAGCAGCACTGCTGGGAATCAGGAGACACCCACATTACAAGGGCTGGCAGAGAGCAAATTTCAGAGAAAATGGAAACCTCCCTTTCAGTGTCAGAAATAACAGCTCGGCGTAAGCGCTCCTGCCTCCCGTGTGGGACACGGGTGAGGACTCGTGTGGGAAGCACAGGGGTGTCACCTCACAGCCACAGGAGCAAAAAGGAGGATGTGGCCCAGAGCTTCTAAAGTTTAAGCTTTTCTAGAGCCATGAGGGTCAGCGCCCTGGGTAGGAAGTTCCCAGGTTTTCCTGGGATCACTGCAGATCCTCCCAGGAAGGAGCCGTTGTGGCCAAGCACCCAAACACAACCTCTGCTTGAAAGGCTGTAATTAATTTTTACTGATAGGAATTTCCAGGTGGAAATCATTGCTACCCACACAAACCCACCCCAGCCAGAGAGAAAAGATGGATGTTTGCAGTTTTAAATGCTTTGAGAAAATACTTTTTCAAGGTTCCTGAGACTTTCTCAGTCTCCCTTGACCCTGGGGCAGCTCCCAGTTCCAGAACTGGTTACCCCACACTGAGAGTGGGAATTGCAACGAAGGAGTAACTCCCTCTTTCCTGGCTGAGCCACACAACATTTCTCCTTATTTATCTGAGGGAATTCTTCCCACATGAGGAAGCCCTGGGCACAGACTGAGGGGTTGTGATGGTCAGCACACGTGCACAGATGATGCTGTTGGATGCCTCAGAACTGGATTTCTCTTTAACAAAACCTTCCTGTGACTGCAAGGGAAGACCAGAATATGCAACTACAGCTGTTAAAATTCCTAAGGAAGGAATCTGCTGCATCTTAAAAAAGAAGTACAATGAACCTGCTGGAATCCAAAGCAGGGATAGACAGAAACGGCCTCAAGTTGCACCAGGGGAGGTTTAGGTTGGATAGCAGGAAAAATTCCTTCATGGAAGGGTGGTCAGGCACTGGAACAGCTGTCCAGGGAAGGGGTGCAGTCACTGGAAGTGCTCAGAAGCCATGTGGATGTGGCACCTGAGGACAAGGGTCAGTGGTGGCCTTGTCAGTGCTGGGGGAATTGTTGGACTCACGGATCTTAGAGGCCTTTTCCAACCTTGATGATTCCATGATTCTCTAAAACCTGCTTGTCTCCAGCACCATCCCCTCTGCACAGCTAACTGCTATCTTAAGTCACACGATGATTAATCACTTACTTTCATACTTGCATTTAGGTAGGGAATGTTTGGGATTATTTTTACCAAATATATTTAAAGTATATACAGTGTTAATTTGCTACATGATCTTTCATCACAAGGATGCAAACACAGGAATAATTTGGTTAAAATTGCAAATCAGGTGAAATTCCAAGGCTACCCAAACACTCTCTGAGCTGGGTAATGTAGGAAGACAAACACTGATAAAGTGCTTTACAATCTGCTGCTGCTGAGGGATGGGGAGAGGTGGATTCCAAAGGTGGATCTTGGCTCAGGTGGACCACACAACACCCAGCAACTGCAAAAAGGTCACCAAGTGCAAACCAGCACACAAAGGACTCTACCATTACTGCAGTTTTCAGCAGGCTGCTCAGAAAAACTCACTCCAGCTTCAAAACTAAAATTCAAAAAAGCCAAACTCTTTGCAACCCAATTCAAGCCCTTCTCTGGTGTGCTCTGAAGGTCTCTGAGACCTGCTTTGCAGAAAAATAATGATGAAGCAGTCTCAGCTGTTCTTCTTCCGTGTCACAATTTTCATTTCTTCTCTCAGACAACGGGCTCCCTTTGTCAAACTGAAATGGCTACAAATAATCTACAATTTGTGCTTTCTAAATCCACCAAAAAGAACAGGCTCCTTCCTGCAGTCATGGACCACCACATTCACAGTGTCACCACATTTTCAGTCACCCAACGGCTCCAGATTTCCATATTAGCATGGAAAAAAGCTATTTCTGCTCCAACAGAACACAGGGACAAGATTTCCTATCCATAAGGTGAATAAAGGACCTACCTCTATCTGCTTATCTTTGAAGATGTTGTTGATGCTGTTGTTAAAAGCTGCTCCGGAAAACATAGAGGTTATTGGGTACGTCAAGTCTAGAATAGTCTTAAACACCGAGTTCATAACCTAAAAAGAAAAAAAAAAAAGGCATTTTTAAGGTAAATACAGGCCAGAATCCATAGGAATGTGTGCATTAAGGCTGCAGTTCCAGAGACATCACATTCCAGAGTTTAGAGCCAGCATGCTGGAAGCACCACAAGTGCAGAAAGTGTTGAAGGGACAGAAATACAACTGCAAAATCTACAACCAGGAGCTGCTCGTGTGGTAAATTTACATTTAGTAAACCCCAAAGCAGCAGCAACCCCTGCAATAAAGCTCTGCAAGGACGAGCATTCCCTGTGCCCCCAAATCAGCCCCACAGCAGCGTGTCCAGCACCGGTCTCAGCCTTTGCACAAGGCCACGGATGGTGCAGCCCCATCCTTTATATTTTTTTAATCAAAAAAAGAGGTTATGAGTTGTCTTCCTCTTCACCATCCCTCCCACAGCACCTGTGTGGTTCAGGGGTGTGGGAAGGAAACCATAAATCCATGGCAGAGGAATTCCTTCATCCATCTCTTCTCATTTGGGGATCACACCTAAGTTTTCTCCCAGACCTGAAGCTTTTCTCTGCCTCAATTTAAGCACTTAGAAAATCATGCCTGGGGTTCTCTGGGACTGCAACAAGGTTCAGTGAGGCACATGTTAAAGGGCTTTAAACACTTTCTGCGGAGCAGGGTCCATTATTTGTCATTCCCAGAGTCAGTTACTGGGACGTGTTATGGACCCAGCATTTAACTGCTACGGACTCCCAGCACCAGCCAGGGAAACCAAACCACATCAGGTTTCTTACAGCACTACAGGTCCCTGCACACCAACCCTTCCAGCTGAACTCAGCTCTTCTAACACACGGATCCTGGAATTAAGCTTTCGTGGATTCCTTTTTTCCCCTCCATTTCAACAGCACTATTTCACCTATGTACTGAACTACAAGAGAAAATGATGAAAATCCCTAAACTTTATGGCATTATGGCCACAGTATTTGTCCATAACCAGGCTATTGCTGTCAAATCCCAATAAATCTTAACAAAATTCAGTGCTGAATATATTACATCATAGTTAAAATGTAAAAGAAGACCACAAAGACCAGTTAATTCCTTTAAACTTAAATAGGGTTCTACTGGCTGAAATATTTCTATGAGATGAAATATTTTCTCTCTCTACATGTTCTCTGTAATTTAACAAACAGCTTCTCAGAGATCAGGGCATCCTTCCCAGGCAGACACATGGAACAGCCTCAAACCTGCCAGCTGTTAAAGCAGCTGTGAGCAACATCTGGCCCTGGCTTTACTCTAGCAGTGATTTAAAGAGCAGCAGGATCAGCCTACATTGTCATGTCCAGCTGCTTTCAAATTTATCTCAGAGATCTGCCCAGAGAACACAAGTGCAAGGATAAAAAAAGATCATTAAGAACAAGGATGGGAACAGGAAATGTGGGAGAATGTAAAAGGCTGAGCACAAACCCAACGCTGAAGCGTCAGCTCCATTCACATCTCCGCTCTGGGTTTGATGTGGTGAGGACAGTGTGCCAACCTAACTATAGACTGCTACCCACAGCTTCTGAGGGAGAAGGAATTAGTGCTGCACCTAAAATAGGGATTGGGTCTCTTCAGAATGATTAAATCAGGGGAAGAGGCATCTACAAAGAGCCCTTTATTTAATACTGAAGAAAAATCTCTCCCACTCAGCACCAGCCATCGGGCTTCCCTTGTTGCAAATGAAATTTATAATGCTGAGCCTCTACATTTCTCCTGATCCTGACAGTGATCTTGCCCATGGACAAAATACTTCTAATTAACAGATATTTCTTAATATTCTCATTTCTCAGAGCTGGAAGATGCCCTTTAGCTGATGCTGATGGCCAACAGCCTCCCTCAGCCTTCCAAGAATAGCTTCTACCACCTCCTGTTCCCCAGATAAATTCAGTTAAAGATCACCCTCTGGAGAGGCAGACAGAGCCTTCTGGCTCTTGCTCCACTTCCTACCAGGAGCTCTGAGATCAGCTCCAGCAGCTCCAAGAACTTCATCCCCTGACACCACCAGGATGAGAAGCCCAGCCCTGAGGCAGCTCTGCCAGGGCTCTCAGGGTTTGCAGGTCATGGAATATGGAATGGTTGGGGTTGAGAGGGACCTTAAAGCCCATCCAGTGCCACCCCTGCCATGGGCAGGGACACCTTCCACTGTCCCAGGCTGCTCCAAGCCCCGTCCAGCCTGGCCTTGGGCACTGCCAGGGATCCAGGGGCAGCCACAGCTTCTCTGGGCACCCTGTGCCAGGGCCTCCCCACCCTCCCAGGGAGGAATTCCTTCCCAGTTCTTCATTAACTTCTCATGAACTTTCATTTCTACAGCTTGGCTGCAAGATGAGCAAGACGATTTTTTCAAGTGACCCTGGGGCACAAAAAAACTTCAGCGAGGAAGAGACAAGGTTCTGCTCACAGAGCAGAAGGACAAGAGCAGAGACACATGATGATGGACAGGAGGAATTCTCATCTCTGGCTCTTTTGTTCTTTGATGCAGAATTGTGGCAAACCGGTGTGAAAAGCCAGTATAATCCCAGGATTTTTCAACGTTCCTGACTATAAAACCCCCCCAAGGTTATGGGAAAACGTATGCAACAACGAAAATTTCAAACAGATCCAGTATTTTTTAAACCACTCAAAAGATCATCCAGTGCCTTCTCAGCACTCAGATATAAAGTCAATAAAACAAGGAAAGGAATTCACACAGAAAAAACATTAAATAAATAAAATAAAAATATAACTCAAGGCTGGATGAGAATTGGCATGACAGGGAAAAAACAAACAGGACTAATTTGTGGCCAGATCAGCTCATTAACCCACAGGAACTCCCAATATACAAATAGAGTAAGGTCAGAGGCAGAACCTCCTGACTCCATGGGCAGAACCCCCAGATTTATTTGAGCTGACAGTGCCACCAGACAGTGACAGGCAGCAAACGATGGCAGTGTCCCACCCAGCCAGCCCTCATTCCCATCAGGAGCAGCTTTTTAGCCCCACACACTATAATCATATTCCCCATATTGCCCCACAAACTATAATCATATTCCTTTCAAAGAATATTCCATTATTTGTGTAATATTTCTACTTTGAGGTATTAATCCTCCAATTAAAAAACCCAACAATCTGCAAACACAAAAGCTTTGTCTTGTTTGCTTTGCTGGTTAAATAGAGGTACAGAAGACACACAGAGACAATAAACAGTAACTAATCTGACTGGGAATTTTCATATTTCCCCCTGTATTTTGACAAGAGTCATTTATTTCTTTGCTGCTTCATTAGGTGCAGAAAACACATCTCATTAAAAATATCCCTTCTCCCAGCACCAAGTGTACAACTAGAGAGATGCCAATTTCTAAAAATACCAAAAAGAGAAGTAACTGCAGGACAAACAGCATTCAGTCTGATGGATTCAAAGGATACAGAAGAAAAGCTCAGAGTTAACTAGTCCATCCCAATGAAGACATCTCCCAGCAACCTTCACCAGCACAGCTCACAGCTCCAGAGCAGCAGGATCAGCAGGTCCTGGAGCAGGGAATGCTCCAGCCTTCCTGCACTGGCTCAGGGAGGAGCTCCTGGGCATCTCCTGCACAGCCACCACCGAGGCTGCTCTGGGGACAGCAGCAAAGGTCCCCTCGGGGACACGGGAATTCGGGGGTTATCCGGGGGATGTTTCAGCTCTCCCACACTCAGTCCCTTCGAGTGGATCTTCCAAGAATCCCCAGCAAACCTCCTGGCTGCTTCCCCCACACCGGGGCTCCTTTCCCCTCTCCCTGCTCAGCATAAACATCACACAAGAGTCAACACCTCAGAACAGGCACTGATAGAAGATTTCTAATGCCCCGAACTCTCTGTACATCCAGTGGGATCTTGGAGAGGGGATTTCACGGCTCTCTTCAGTTTGCAGCCGTTCTGCTGGACAATGCTGGTACCAGTGGGAAGGGCCTCAAACAAAGCAGGCTTTGCTTCTGTCCTCCTCAAACCACTGGACAGTTTCTGGGTTGGATATAGACCTGCAAGAACACTCATGGAAGCCCTCACAAAAATCCATTCTTCATTGATAAGACGAAATGTTTGCTCTAACAGAGGTCAGTCACCTCTCCCACTACTTATTTGCAGGTTTCAAGGCACCAGCTGGGCCAAAATTTGCCTTTTACCTTATGAAACATTCTCTGAGCTTGGCAAATTGTGTTCAAAAGTTAATCAACAGATTAAATGCCTTCACTTCATCTCTAACTATTCCTGGTAAAAGTGATGGTGATTCCAGCTCTGGCAAGCTCCAGAATGGGAACACAGTCCTGAGAAGCCCAGGAAACATCTCCAGCTTTGCCTCATCCTCTGCACAGGGGAGATCTCACAAACAAAAAGAGAATCCTCTGGACAAATGCACAGAGGAAAATTCCATGGCTGTAGCTTAACCAAGAGCTGGGAGAGAGGGCAGAGAGCCACAGAGTGCTGGGGGCTGGGGAAGCCCTGCAGGGAGGTATCAGCACCAGCTCAGATGCTGCCCTGGAGGCACCTGGTAGTGACCAAGGTGGGAAAGACAGAGCAAGGTTAAAGGGATGTCTGACACGATTCAGGGCAGTTGGTTTTATGTCTTTAATCTTGAGCCTCCCCCAGGTTTGTGATTCCAGCAAACTGCTCTGGATCATAAACAGTTTATGTTTTGGGTGCTTCCCAAGCCAGCCAGGCACAGGCAGTTCTTAAATAAAAAGCATAAAATCCATATTCTTCTGGCAAGCAGTGATGGGGAGGTGAATCAGTCCCACAGTGCTCTGCCCACCAGGACAGCACAAACATCCCAGGGCCTCAGTCTGGATTTTAATGCCTCAGACAATCCAGCTTCCAAGACACAGTCTTTGTGTCTCATGCCAAAGCCATGGCAAGATCAGAAGATCCCTTTGGAACATAAACAGTGCCTGTGTGCCAATGACAGGATTCTATTTCCCCCTCAAACCCAAGAACTAAGAATCTTAATCTCATTTATAAAATTCCCTATGTCGCTTCATTTTCAGTAAGAAAATCTACAGGAAATTTGGGTTTTGATATGAAGAATACAAAGCTGTAACCAACAAACTTCAGTAATAACCCTCACCTTCAGTCAGTCTGAACCAATGTCACCTGTGGCAGTTTTCACCCAACATGTGATTAATAAATACAACCAAGGCCAGGCTGGATGGGGCTTGGAACCACCTGGGATAGTGGAAGGTGTCCCTGCTCATGGCAGGGGTTGGAATGAAATGATCTCCAAGGTCCCTTCCAACCCAATCTTTAGTTCTGTGATAAATAAACTCACCTGCTGAAGTCACTATTTAAAATAACCTTCCCAAAACTTGGGTTAACTTTGACAATAAGTTTTTGTTTGTACTAAATAGTGAAAGTTAGGAATTTCTCCTGACCCAGAGTCCCACCTGGGGGATGGGACTCCTCCTGTGGAGTGCACAGGCAGGACCAGGAATGACACATTTGGGAGTTATTTAGAGAAGGATTACCTCTGTCACTCAGTTCCACTGACACATGACAGCATGTGAGAAAGAGAGAGAATTACACAAAAGAGAAACACATTTGTTGAGAGCTGGAAAGGAAACAGGTCCCAGCACATAAAAAGAGAAGATAAAACAAAGATAACCACAGGTGAGCACACTGAAACAACATCACTGTGCCTTGACAGCGTGACCAGGATTTGTGCAGAGCTAAGCCAGGCAGTTGCCTCCTGACTCCTTGGACATGGAGCAGCTTTTCCAGGTGATCCATCACTGCCAGGCAGGGCTTGTGCTGCAGCACAGACACTGAATTTCAGGAGGCTGCACCTTCCTGGGGTGCTGCTCGCGCCCTGCTGTGCCTGGGCCTTGCTCCACCCGAGGAGGGAAGTGCAGCATTCCCGGTGGAGGGAATCCAGCATTCCCAGCGGAGGGAATCCAGCATTCCCAGTGCTTACCATGGCCCACTGGCGAGCTTTGATCCTCATCTGGTTGTAGCTGCGCTCCTCGGCGTACAGGGCGCTCATGAAGGCGCCGATGGACGTGCCCCCGATCATGTCCACGGGAATTCCAGCCTCGATCAGCGCCCGGATAACGCCCACCTGGGAGCAGCCCCTGTGCCGAGGGAGGGAAAGGCAAAGAGAAGCCACTGTCAGCCAAACAGTCATTGAAGGAGTGCGAGGACTGGTGATGAATGGTGCCTTCTAAGGAAGCCGAGCCCGCGCCAGCTGAGCTGCCAATCTCTTGCTAAACAAGCCCCGGTGCCAGGAACAAACATTATGAATGCAGGAATCTTCCAAGAGACTCCCAGAGGATCCGAGGGAACACGACCACGCAGCCTGGATCAGTGGGAAAGGCAGCGAGATGAAGGCAGCCAAGAGCTGAGCCGGTGGACGCGCGAGGGGAGCGTCAGCGTGGATTTGAGGGAGCAGAAGCTACCGGGTCCTCCCAAAGCAGCCAGGAAAGGCTGGAGTTCAGAGCCCTTCCCATGAGTTTCTCTTCCAGTGATCCTCCACAGAAAGTGAGCCAGCCTGGGATACTGGGAAGGGGCTTCACACGGATTAATAATGGATTCGAAGGTGGAAACAAAAGCAAGCAGAAACGAACAGTGATGAGAGGGCAGAGGTTGAGTCTGCACACAGACCCAGGAGAGGGGCAGATGAGGAGGCAACTTTTGAGGATGACACAAATTCCTTCAGGAAAGTAAACATATTCCTTGATTTCAAGTGCAGAAGGAATTCTGAGCAACAATGGAGTCAGGGATAAACAACAGATGAACCTCAGTACTGATGGGACAAGAGGAAAATAGAAGCAGCAACGCCCCTGCAGCAACCAGTTCTTATCCACCTCTGCTCACACGGATTTGGGAACCCCTGGGGATATTCCCTGAAAAATATTAACCTACTGTTCAGTGCAACTTCAAGCAGCAAATCAGTGAAACCAGAATAAAACAGAAAACAGAAGAACACACATCCAGGATGGGCCAGCGTTTGAAAAACTGCAAGCAAGCTCAGACTTGTCACCCAAAAAAAGAGCAGAACTAAAAAATGACAGAGAAAAGCAGAAAAGGTGACCAGAATATGGGATGGACTTCACATGAGGAGAAACTAAACTCGAATCACTGACTGGGGAAGATCCTGACTGATGGGAAACATGCAGGGCCAGCGATGATATCACCATGCAGAGATTTTAATGGAAAGGAAAGAATCTGCAGACAGGTGTACGTAGAGCACGGACTGGGGAAGCCACTGTCACTACGTGCTGGAGAGGTCAAATCACAAATGGACTTAAATGTGGAAAGGATGAATCAAAGGTACCAGGCTGTCAGTGGCTACTCAACATGACAAATGGGAGGTGCGAGCTGGTGTTCAGGAGGCTCAGAAGTTGCTAATTGCTGCAAACACTCGGTTCTGAAGCAGTCGCTGCTCCGCACCATCAGAAATGAGAGAGCAGAGGTGGAACGTTTGATCTGATCCCATGAATACCTGATCAAATCTGATCTTTTATCCCCCAGCAGGAGAGGGATCCCCATCCATCCCACAGAACCATTACAGAACCACAGAACACTGCAGTGGGGGCCAATTGCCTTTCCAAGTAGTCCAAAACTACAGCCTCTACTTTCAAATGCTTTGTCCAATTCATAAGAAGCATTTTTTATTAGTTCATCCCACCTGGATGGATGCTTTGCAGTCTAAACCATAAAGAAGTAAAAAAAAAAATCTTCCTTTTCCCATTTTCATCCCATTTTCTGTCCCCTACAGTTTGCTCTATTTCCATCCTCCTTCCCCTTGCTGTTTACATCCTATAAATACTTGCTAACAGCTGCCAAGTCCACCGTAGGTGTCATTTGGCCAAGCTATGCTGAACACATTCTTTCCATCCAAATAAATCCCCTCCAGCTGCTGAAATGCTTTGGGACAGGTTCGTGGTTATACTGGGTGTAAATGACTTCGGTGACAGATCTGTGCTGCTGCAATCCAAGAGCAGAGAATGGCTCATTTCACTTTCCTCTCCAAATTCCCCTTCCCCTCTTCTCCTACTGCTTCTTCCCACAAGATGTCCCGAGTTAAAGGAATTACACTTTTATCCTGCCCATTGTTTTTAGGCTTTCAGAGTGCAGCTATTTTTGCACTCTGCTGCTCATGCCTGGCACTTCCCAGTGCCTCAGCCCTGATATCCCAGCAAGGAACAGACCTTCCCCTACACCTCCTGCTCTCTGGAGACAGCCCACAGCAGGTGCCTTTCTTAGGACTTGTGAAGTACCTTAAAGCATTTCCTCCTTGGAGGACAATTTCAAACAGGCCATGGGTAGCTCCAGACTGGATTCTCTCCCTTTAACTGTTTCTCCTGATTCACACATCCGTAAATACAAGGGATTTATGTGAGCACTCTGGATTTGTTCCTACTTTGCTGCATGATGTCTTTGAATGAATAACGAAAGATTATTATTACTTTTATTGGCAAGTCATCCCCTCCTCGTGCATCCACAAAGTCCCTGCCAATATCCCACTAACATGTGACAGCCACAGATCTCCAACAGATTCACTGATCCCAAAGCAAGATGGGAATCAAAGTCCTTTTCTTGCTTGTAGAGGGACCTCCTCTGAGCTGCTTGACTACATTATGTTTCATTTATGCACAACCACAAAGCTGAGTCTTCCAGCTCCAACACCCTGAGCAGGAGCATTCCTGAAATTTGCAAACTAAATCCTGAAAAAAGACAAATGTGCCTGAGCCCTCCCTTTTCTCCAGGTACCACCTGACCTCCCAAAAGACAGAAATGGGGATTTTTTCCCCCTCTCCCTACAGCTTTAGGCCATCACTCCCCAGCAATGTTACTACACGAGACTTCTCAACAACTCCTTGCAGTTGGTTCTGTCCTGGGCACTTCTTCCCAGCTCCACAAACGCGGGCAGGCTGCCAAGGGAAGCGTGTGCTGGCGCCGGCGCCCTGCCAGGCACTCACACCCCCTCTGACAGCATCCCCAGGCTCCCACAGAGCTGCAGTGGGCAGCTGCAAACTGAAGAGGAAAAGAATTGAAGCCAGGAGCAAGATCCATGTTAACAGCCAGAGGACTAGTGCAGAAAAAAACCCAGGGATTGTGCACTTCTTGTAATACCAGACTCGATTCCACAGGGGACATGTCCTGGTTTAGGGAAACGTGGAAATACAAATGTTGGGCAAGAGGAGAACAAAGGGAGATGGTTCCTGCCAGTGCTGTACCTGCACAGCAGTGACAACACGGGGACAGGGAAACCCTCCTGGGTGACACAGAGCTGAATGTCACCCACTGCAGAGGAAAGGGACAGGGGAGTGCTGCTCCAGGGGAGGAAGGAGCACCCCAGAGAGGGGATGCACACACAGCGTGTCCCTGGAGCTGCACATGCAGCTTCCTGCACCCTAAAGCTGCCTGAAGGAGCAGCTGGATGGAGCACCTCCCCTGCCAGGACTGACACGGCCCCAGGACAGCGACAAGTGGCCTAGGAACATTGACCTACAAGATGACTTTCAAATCATTTCTATCAGAACCCGAAGATTTGCCCAGGAAGTGCAGTCAATACCTGAACAGAAACTCTTTTCCATTGTATTCACTGCCTAGGACAGGCCTGAGGCATTAATGCCCTTTGCAGAGAGAGCTGAACCAGCATCACCCAGCTCGAGGAGGAGCTGGAAGCCAGAGCCAGGCTCTGTTCTCAGCTCTGCCACTGCCTCAGCCTGACCTGAGTGAGGCAGAGCAGGGACTGCTCTGGGCATCAGCTGACCCAAGGGCTGCTTTCTGCACTCACCAAATTGTGATCCCTGTGCTGAATGAGCCTCCAAAAGCTGTGCTGTGCTGGCTAAACTCCAAGCAGCATTCCTTCTTTACTCATGGTCACAAAGAGGTCACTTGGTCTGGTCAGCTGGACAAGAGGAGACTGAGGGGAGACCTCACTGCAGTTCCAGGTTCCTTGTGAGGGGAAGAACAGGGACAGCTCTGAGCTCTTCTCTGTGGTGACCAGGGACAGCACCCAGGGAACGGCTGGAGCTGGGCCAGGGCAGGCTCAGGCTGCAGATCAGGGCAAGGTTCTTCCCCCAGAGGGTGCTGGGCACTGCCCAGGCTCCCCAGGGAATGGGCACGGCCCCGAGGCTGCCAGAGCTCCAGGAGCGTTTGGACAGCGCTGCCAGGGATGCCCAGGGTGGGATTGTTGGGGGGTCTGTGCAGGGCCAGGGGCTGCACTGGGTGATCCTGGTAGGTCCCTCCAGCTCAGGATATTCTGTGATTCTGGGAAAGAAATGACCACAAAGCAGGGAGAGGAGTTATAGGGTTGGAGACCTGCTTCCCTAAATACCACAGCACACACAGAGAGCTCAGCCTTTCTGCCAGAAGGTCTTGCAGGAAAATTCCTGCTGCTGAAATGAGCCCTTGCTTCCATCCCCCGGGGAAGTGCTGCTGGCATGTGACTGTAATGCACGAAGGCCAGAGCAGAACTGATAAAAGGAAAATTCCCCTGCGAGCCGTGCATGTGCCAGCCCCGCACGTGCTGCCAGAGCGGGGATGAATCCGGCTCCGGAGGAAGGCAGCGAGTGCAGCAGGACACCCCAGATTAAAGTGCCAGCAGGAATGCAGGCTGCCCTCCCTGCTCAGGGCAGGCGCTGAAGCAAACACAATCAATACAAAACCAGTATTTTGTGCACCAAGATTTTCTCCACAAGCCATGTTTAACACATCAGCAGGATGCTGCCTGTGTTTGAGAGAACAACCCGAGCCTGGGAGCAGCCAGAAGGAACACTCGTTTTTCAGACCATGGCTAAGGGGGCAGCCAGGCAAGGCTGCAGCTCAACCACCTCCGAAGTCCATGTCAGCTTCAAAAAGGAAGCTGGATTCAAAGAGGAATCCAGCTGAGGCATTCAGCCTCACCAGCCCCCACCTCTCCTCCTAACTGACTCAGCAGGATGAAGGAGATCTCCCTGAACGCTCTGAAGAGATGCCGTTTCCTTTGGTTAAAGAAGGATTAAGGCCATGGCTGCTGCAGAGCTCTGCTGTGTCTCCCACCAAAGCCTCCCCAGCGTGGGACACAGCTTCCTGCCCCTCTTTCCTGATGGAGTTACCTGGCAAAGGAGGCAGAAAAATAGAGAAATTGTCAAGGGGATTTTATTAAGCTCCATTACAGCCCAACAAAACTGAATTAAGACACTCTCGGAAGCTTACAACTCCCAAAGCAGCAAAGCCATAAAAACAGCTTTTCCCTGGAAGGGTTGTCCAGCCCTTCACAGGCTGCCCAGGGCAGTGGTGGAGTCCCCAGCCCTGGAGGGGTTTCAAAGCCACGTGGATGTGGCACTCAGGGACATGGGTTAGTGCTGGCCTGGGCAGTGCTGGGGGAATGGTTGGACTCGACGATCTCAAAGGTCTTTTCCAACCTTAACAATTCTGCAATTCTATGGATTTGTATTTACCATGTCCGTCTTGGAGATGTGCAAAAAGTGGCAACCACTCCCCCAACTCTGCTCTGAACACAACGGAAATAAACGGAAGGTGCCACAGCTTCCAAACCCACAGGGCTGGACAGCACATCCCAAAATCCACCACATCCAGCACACAGGGACCTCGATCCCAAAACTGCGGCTGGTGACTGAGCCTGCAGCTCTCAGAGTAACAGATGCAGCTCCAAGCACTACAGAACCATTAACTGAGGGGTGCTGGTGGTTGTAGATCCTTCTTGGAGTCATTGTGGAGGTGCTCCTTGTATTGGGGTGAGGGGAAATTGGATGTTGTTTATGTGAAGAGCTGCAGAGAGAGGCATCAGGAATGGTGACATAAGGAAAAGCCTCTTCTTTACATAAACAGCAGCATTTTTTGGTGTGTTCTGTGGCTGATCCTGGCATCGAGTGGCTCAGACACTGGCTCAGAAGTGGAGCAAGTCTGCTACAAGTTGCAGCTGGATTATCTCCAATTGGCACCTTCGAGCTTTTGCAGCAGCAGCAATATACCCAAACATTGCTTTGAAATCTAATCCCAGTTATATCTTTCCAATAACATTACTTCCCAGCTTTCCTGACCATAAAACTTCCCAGCATCATAAATCTGCCAGAATTATTGTGGTGATTTTCTGCCAGCTCCAAAGGAGCACAGAAACCAGACCCCTGCATTTCTGCAGCCGTGGTTCTACATGAGCACTTACAAGGAAGTTTCCAATCTTGACAACATTAATTAATTGATTAATCAACTAAGCACCATTTCTAAGCTAAACAGAGGGAATAACCCCACATGACTGGGTTCTCATCCTAACATCCAGCAGGATCTCTCCCAGCAGCAGCTGCCCTGGAGGAAGCTTTTTCCTTTCCACAGCCCACACGTATTGATCCAGAGACTCAAATTTTTCCTGTCTTCTCCTCCATTAACAACAATCTCACTCCACCCTCCCACTTAGTTTTGCCCTCAGATTCCCACCAACTTCTTAAGCCAGAGCTCAGGAGCCATTTCCCTTTGGCCTTGCCATGCTGCAGAGATCACATCCTGTGCCAGGCAGGCACATCTGGCAGAAAAAGCATCTCCTATTTATCACAAGCCCAGTGAACTCCCCTTCCTGCAAGAAAATCCAAATCCAATGTCCTTTTATAGCCCTGATCTTGTTTCTGCTTTATACACTAACTTTAGAACAAGCTTTAAACAAAGAGATTTGTGCCTGACAGAGAAATAAATGAACAAAATGTGTTCGGCCCTTCCAGGAGGGCTGGCAGGGCTACCCAGCCTTGGGGTGTGAAGGGATACAGGAGGAAGGCACTGGAGGGGAGAAAATGCACAAAATAATCGAAGTAAATTATAAAATGCACCAGGGTTTTTGTTTTCTGATCCCAGCTGGCAGCAGCACGCTCGGAGAGGGGCATGGGAGCAAGGAAGAGGCTGAACGACAAACTGCACCCGCTTGGGGATGTCACAAAATCCTGTCACTTACTCTGAGCCAAGGAACAATTCAGTTACCATCTGCAAAGGAAGATAATTTCTTTGGAAAACAAATCTTTCCCCACTCTTCCCTTTGAGACTTATTTATTAAAGCCTTGGAAGAACCCATTTCGAGCACAACATCTGGAAGCTGCAGAAATAAGACCAAAGCACTTAAGAGAATGTAACTGTGAACTTACTTAGAACTTCTCTCCAATCTCTTTTTTCTTAACAGGAAAGCTCACTGCCCAGGTAGGGCTGGACAGAGATTCCCCAAAACCACAGCAATGCAAGAACCATACTCCTGAAAGCACAGGGCCTTGCCAACAGAGCTTTACAGCTGCTCCGTGGGAAGTGAACACAGCACATGCTTTTACATCTGATAAAAAAAGGTGCAAAACCAGCAACAAGAGCTGACCCACAACTCCACCACCTCCTTGTTTAAATTCACCTGTTTATCAAGGCACTGCTGTGAATACATGGGTTTGGTGGGTTGATCACTGGAGATCAGGACAGGAGAGTCCAACTAAACCACCTGCAATTAATTTTAGGGGTTTTTTTAAGCTGTAACTTTGAAGTAGATGACTCCCAAGCTCCTGCTGCTTGGAGGGTTTAATAGAAGCTGTTACAACCTTCAACCTCTGTGGCAGATGGGAGCAAATGAGCAACTACAGAGGTGCTGCAGATGGAAAAAGGAAAAATCAGATCATTAAGCATCTGTGGGTGCCAAGCCATGTGAACACAGCTTTTGTGGGCACGTGATGACCCAACTGTTACACAACTCTCTGAGCAACTGGCATTCAGGTCTGGGAACAGGGAGCAGCCACAGGCTCTGCCTTTCCCCCAGCCCACTGGAGGCAGAGCTCTGAACTGCTGCACAAACAGGATTAAAACCACGATGAACGCGCCGGGCACCGCTCGGGATGGTCCCTCCCTGCAGAAATCAGAGCAGAGCCTCTCAGGCTGCAGCTTCTTCCCAACCATCTGCAAACACAGAGCCCGAGGCCCCCAGAGGAGCTCCCAGCCGTGTCTCAGGAGGTTTGCTCAGCAGCAGCAAACACAGCTCACTGATTTATTTTTAGGGGTTGTTTTCTGTTTGTTCAAACAATCTAACTCTAGGGCTGACCTGGATAAGACTCAGATTAAGTATCCAAACATACATTATCATCATCTTTTCAAGCAGGAGCCCACCTTCCTTACCTTACTCCTCTGGCCTCTCCAAAAGAGCAGCACAAGTAAAACACCAAGTCAAAGGTGCAATTTTTCTTTAAGGATGAAGAGTTTTGCTGTTTCTCTGTTATTTTACCTCCGGAATATTGCCCTGGAGTCAAATCTAGTTTTTGAAAGATGCTGGGAATCCAGAAGCCTGACTCTGGAATTCAGCTTTCCCTCTGGTTTATCTGCACATGGCAGTGGATGCTCCAGTCGTGACAAGATCATGGACACCCAGCACAGGCCACTTCTCTGAGCACCTACAGCAGCAATTAGGAGCTCTGAAGCCCCCCCCGTATCAGTCTGAGCTTCAAAAAGGGACAGCACACAGAAAATTCCACTCCACTGTGCACTGAGATACAGACATTTATCTACACACACAAAAGCCATAGCACAGGGCACCAAACAGCTTCCCCTCCTCCAAAATGCTCCCAGCCAGTGCAGCCTGGACGTGATGGGGGAAGGCTGCAAAGGCCACGAGGATTAACCTCAGAGCTGCCAACTTTCTGCCTTTCCAAAGTCAAGAGACAGACTGGCCTAGTGAACAAAGGGATTACTTTGAAGAACAGGAACTGGAGGAAAGATATTTCAAGTATTCAGAGGTTGGAGTGTTTTTGTTTTTTTTTTTTCCATGACACAAAGCAGATTGAGCCCCTTTTGTATCATTTTGATACTTCTCTACTGCAGAAATGCTGCTTCCTCAGCTGTTACTGGGCACTGACAGACTGCAGATGCTGCACAGCAAGCCTGATTCTTCCATCTAAACCCAGGGAAGAAGCATTTTTCAAGTTCCTTTCATATCTCAGCTTAATTTGCTGGAACTTCAGAGCACGATCAGGATTAGGAACGGGATCCTTTTAGCAGCACATGTTCTTCAAGACCTGTCTTGCTAGACGAGAGGAAAGCACAGCCCCTACGTGCCAGCTCAGTACCTCCAGCAAGGACTTGGAAATGGAACAGGAATTTCAGGGATGCTGCCTGACTGCATCAGGGGGAGAGAAGGAAAAGACAGGAATTGCAAAAAAAAAAATCCTTGCTCTTGTCTCGCATGAGTGGAAATCAGGAAATGGTGTGAACCCAGTGCAGAAGGGCCCAGTCTGTGCCAGGCTGGCTCCATCCAGGGCTGCCAGACACCAGGCTGGAGACAGGGATCCTGGCCAGCCCCCAGCACAGCCCAGCACCCAGATCCCTCCTGCCAGAGGAGGCAAAGATAGCCCCAAAGCTCAGCAGCCCCTCCAAAAACACTGATCCTGTCTTGGCACTGCACCCAGACAGCACAAGGTGTCACCTGGTCACCTCTCTGCAGGCTGGAGTGAAGAGTCAGCTCCATCAGGATAACTGGATGGCAGGTTTCAAGCAAATTCCCCAGACACATCCAACCCATGAGGCAGCAGCATAAATCCATTTCCATCTGGAGATAACAACATCCTCCTGAAACCCCAAACAACTCCTCCCGGTAATGGTTTGTATTTCTCTTCCCTCTAAGTGCTCCAGAGCCACTTCCAGAGGGTGACCTGCCCAGCTGCCCACGCTGTGTTCCACCAAAGGACAGCACACTCCTGAGGGTTTAAGCCATTTCCTCAATCCCATCAGCAGCTGAACCCCAGCCCCATGAAATCCTGCCTGTCCCTTCCCCTCGCCAGTGATCAAACCCTCCAGAGCTGCCAGTGGCTCATGGCACCAAGAGCACCTTGGAGAGGCTGGTGCTGCCCTTCCAAACCCCTCCCAGCCAAGGTCACACTGAAGAACAATGGTTTCAGCAACAATTTTGTTCCATAATTTACTTCGGAACAAGCATTTTCTCAAACTGTGTTTTCTGAGCACTTCAGGAAAATACACAACCCTGAATCCAATTTTTATGCATTTCAAGCTGTCAGCTCTGTGCCCTGTGAATTTTAAGCACTGTGAGGCAGAGATGCCAAATCAAGGGGGTAACTGTGCCCCATTATAAACCACTGAAAACAACATTAAACATTGCAATCAAGAACGTATTTGCAAACTTGGTGCAGTCCTGAAGCTCACTGCATGATCTGGAATGATTTCAAAGCCAAGCGCATTTCTGTTGACACATAGGGACGCACCAGGATAGCAGAAAAAGTTGGCAAACTGCATTTTTTCACAATAGGTGAAAATCTCACCATTTGTAAGAGGACTTGAAAGCAAGGAGTGAGAAAGGAACTAAAGGGCAGCTGTAAAGAAGATGAGGGAATGAGCGTGGAGCAAAAACAGTGCAAAGAAACTGGGAAATCTCAAGGCTTGGATATGCTAGAAAGGGAAAAGAGACTTACAGACTGGCAGACACAGCCAGGTGGGAAAAGAAAAAGGGAAAATAGGTTGTGTATGATCTAGATAGGAATGGAAGTGTGGAGAAACATTATTAAGCAAGTTCTCAAGATATTACTTTTCTCCTTCAGCACAAGGAACTGGTCACGGCAGCACCTGGGCTCCCCCTTATCCCTCCTGCCCTGGGGTGCCCCTCACCAGACTCAGTCCATGTTAAGTCTTGAACCCAGCAAAGGAGCTGGAAAACATTTAGTGTGTTCCAGTTTACGTGAGGAACATCAAGAGCACAGGAAATGCCCCTGGGATTTTCTTTCATCCCTGCTGTAATCTCTATATTGAGTGTTTTTAGGATCCCATAGGGGAAAACACTGCTCTGTTCTTTCTGGCAGTGTTTTCTAAGTATTTTCCTCTGGAGCTGCCTCCTTCAGGCAGCAAATTCCTGCCCTCTCCTCCCACACACTCCGAAGAGCTCACTGTCTGGGTGCCCGTGGTCAGGTTTAATAGTTTAAAACAGCAACTTCCCCCGTATTTCCAGTTCCCTCCCCGTATCTGAGGTTCAGGAATCGATCTCTGGAGCCCACCAGCTCCATCTCAAGTTCTGCAGCTCTGCAGTGGCAGTTTTAAACAACATCCACGCTCACACTTCTCCTCCTGATAGGGGTAAAAAGCCTCCTGTCATTAGTTACCTGTCTTAGGTGAGGAATAAGAATTAATCTTCCTCAACTGCTGGAACCGAATCCGAAGCACCTGCACCATAAAAGTTCAGAGCCTCCCCAGGAGGTTCTGTAACTGCCCGGGACTGAACCCCAGGGTTTCATAAGCACGATGCAGGAAAAGGAGCTGCAGCCTGGGAAGGGAGCTGTCAGCACCATGGGAGCAAATTGTCCACGCCAAGGACAGCACTTTGTCATTGGAGCAGCATTTCCACCTCAGATTTCAGCTTTTTATTCCTCAGATGTTGCATCACACGCTGGAAGTTGGGCTCTGTGGTGTCAACTCCCCCAGTGCACCACCAGCCAGCCCCCTCCACCCCTTGGAGCCAAACCTTGGTCCTGACCCAGGGGACATCACCTTTATTAGGCCCTAAAACACTCACTAAGCTTAGACATTTTCTGTGCAGCCTTCCCTGTTTTCTCTCCCTGTGCTCCTCTCTGCTTTTGTGGACCACAGAGCAAAAGATGACATTGCACAAGGGATCTCAGCTCTCCTCCACAGCAGCAGTGCTGCCAACCAGACCTTCCCATGGTGCCATTTGACCACGGGAGAACTAAAAACAGCTCCAAAAAGCAAAGGTGCTATTTCTACCCTGCCTTCCTTGCAGCACACTCCCCAGTCATTCCTGCTGTTGTACTACCATGTTACGCTGATGAGAATTTAAATGTTCATTAATTCTGGCAGCTTGTCAAATTTTCCTTAACAAATTCAAGCAAGGGAAAGAACAGTGACTTCATGGCTTCTCTCAGGAAAAAACGCTGATGAGAATTTCACAGGAGGCAAGAAAGGAATTTCTTTTGCCTGCAGTGACCCTCTTGCCAAACACCAAACCTGCACCACGCAGTGCAGAAGTGAAAGTTTCTCAGAGTTAAGATGCAAAATCCAATTAAGGAGAAAGCACTGAGCATCTAAGTAACAGGGTAAGCCCCAAACCCTGTCTGTTCCCAATTACCATGAGAAAAGGACAGAATTAAGAAGCAGCTGCCCTCAGCCAGGATGGGACCACAAGAGATTTGCTTTAAGGCTCCTCTCCCTGTTAAAATAACAAACCAAGCAGAAAAACAAATCAACCCCCAAAACCTGGTAGTGTCTTTATTAATCATTTCTGACTCCTCACATGAGCATACTGCAGATTCAGCTTCTGCATCCTGCCAACTCTGACAGCATTTAATTGCTGGGGGTGTAATTAAAATGCTGCATCACCAGCCATGGAACAACAGCACCACATCCCTGTGCCTGCTGAAGGCAGCCAGGAGCTCCCCAGACAACCTGAGGAGAAATATCAGATCTCACAGCACAGAACTTCCTTGCTTTAGAGCGTTTTACATGGATAGATCAGGTCATCAATCCCCAAACTCAATTCCTTTTTTAGCAGGATGGCGCGGGGGAAGCACCAGAGGGTTTGTTCCTAGGCAAGAGCTCCTCACCTCCCAGCCACACTTGCAGGCTAAAAGCACCAACAACAAGAAAAGGAACACGATCTTCTGAAGTTCTGGAGTTCTCAATATCTGTTTCAAGTTTTTCCTTATGGCATATTGGGAGCTTTGCATCATTTCTTTTCTACCATGATTGCTCAGGAACACAAAGGGGGAAACAACCTCCCAGAGCGCTGCCACCCTGGGCCCAGCCTCCAAAGAAAAGTTCCTGGAGATGCACATGTGCATCCAGCACGTCCCCAGGTGGCTGTGGGCACGTCCCACCTGCTGCTTGCCTGACCCACTGCACGGGACAGTGTGACCTGGGCATCCCTTCCTGCCACTGAATGCAGCTCTGCCCCTCCTGCCTACGCCAGGGCTTCGTCCCAGTGCAGACACAGGACAAACAGATTCCTTGTGCCTTCTGGAAGAACACATCAGTGTCTGGTGGCAGAGAAAGGAGGCAGGATTGACAAGCAGGTTTTTACTCAAAGATGCCTGAATGAGCTGGAGCTGCAGCCAAACATCACAGCCACAGAAAATCCTCCATGGTTTATTCCTCCTGCAATCCCAGAGTCAAACACAGAGTGCAGAGAGAGATCTGAGAGCAGAACAACTGAGATCTGCCTCTCAGGGACTCTCCCAGCCTCTTCATCCCTGGGTAAAGCCACGGAATGGGAAGATAAAGCAACTTGAAGGTGCTCAGCAGCAGCCCGTGAGGGAGCAGCTGAAGATGGACCTGCCTGTTTGTCCTTCTCTAAGAGCCTGGAGTGTGAGCACCCCGCACGTGGCACAGGCTGCAGCAGCACAGACAGACAGAGGAGACAACAGGAGGGTTCATCAGACACAGAGATCCCACAACAAAAAGGGCAGAACTTGCTTCTCCTACACTGCTGCTTTTATCCTCCCTTTCCAGAGGGCCAGAGCTGGAAACAAAAGGCAGAAAGGACAAGTTGCTGAAACAAGACAACTGTCCAGCATGAAAAGCTCTGAGCCACATCTGTAGAGTCAGCAAGAAAACTGCGTGCAAAAAACCCCAGCTATTTGACACATCGAGTGCTGAGGTGAGATAATAAGTTTGAGGAGAAAACTGAACAGAAAAAGGAGAAATGAAAAGACGCCTTGCTGAAATATCTATAAATATCCTTCGACAGCAGCTCCTCAGGGGAGGCTGAAATGCTCAGGGTGGGATTGTTGGGGTGTCTGTGCAGGGCCAGGAGCCAAGATCCTTGTGGGGCCCTTCCAGCTCAGAATACTCCATGATTCTCATCACAGCTCAACCCATTTTTTTTCCCAAAGGCTTAGGGATTCCCAGATAGTTCTGCAATAATTATTTACTCCCTAGAAATTTTAGTTTTCAAATAGCTTTGCTAAGACAACCATACCAAACCAAAGAAGGGGTGGGCTGTACGTGGGAGGGCTAAAGGTCAGGACAATTATTTATGGAAGGTTTATGCTTTTGTTGCAGGGCTTGATGTGTCATTATTCTCGCAACTACACCTCAAAGGTGTTATTTTCCTAAACACAAATCCCCTTTCCTTCCCTCAAACTCCAGAATATTTCTAACTAAAATTAAGTTAGCATTTAACAAAAGCAAAACACTGTAATTTTAGAACCATATCACTTCAAGTTGCTTTATTTTTATGCTCACAGGAGAAAGAAAACCTTTAGTTCCTATGAGCCTTTTGTCACGACAAACCACAATGATAATTACTAGGAAGCTGCTCTTGGGTAAAACCTCCCAATCCGGCTGTCACTGGGAAGCCAGACAAACATTCCCAAAATAACAACTAAATAATTGATATTACTGGAGTCACAGAACACAATACCTTGAACAAATACCCACCAGCCAGCCCCTGTCACTCTCACCTCTCCCCGGCTGTGTGACCTGCATGATTCCTGCTCTGAGAGCAAGGTGAGAGGTTACTCATGCAATTATTATCCAAAGGCCATCAACAGTCTGTGCAGAGAGCCATGAAGACATTCCTAGTCTGACTGTGCTTTAACCACAGGATGATTTTAAGTACCAAATCTAATCTCCCAAAATTCCCTTGTTAGTAGAAATGGGCAATCTAAGTATTTACTTTGCCCTTCCAAAGGCAGAGGTTTGGAGTAATTCTGAACCTTTACGTGATTCAGAGTAATTCTGTCCTTTCTCCAGCCTCAGTTATAGTCTCACTTCGAAAAATCTTTATCTAAGCACAATTCAGATGATTATTTAATGGCTAGAACAGCATTTTGTACCTTTCCAGGGAAAACACAGTGCTCACACCACCCCTGTGCCAGCCTGGAACCCCTGAACGAGCAGTTCAGTCTGTGGCATAGCAAGCGTTTCAGAGAAGGAAGAAACATCCCATTTATCCACTCCACCCTTAATCCTCTTCAAGTCCTCCCCACTCAGGGATGCAGAAATGAGCAGAGTGATGGCTAATGGCCCATGGCTCGTTGCTGAATGGGTGATGAGCATCCAGAGACCCCCAAGCCAGCACAGCAGCAGAGCAGCTTTGCAGAGAGGGACAACACAGGACCAACACAGTGACCCTGCTCCTCCTTACCTCAGATCCTGCACACCCGCAGGTGGGAGCTTGCAAATTAAGTAGTAGAACAAAAAAAAAATAATAAACAGTTTGGCAAAAATTACAGCAGTGTTACAGAAGGAAGGAAGGGAACGAGCAAAATGTGCTGCCAGCAGTACAGGAGTGCACATATTTAGCATGACACAGGCTTTGGTAGAGGCAGAGATATCAGCTGGGAACAAAGAACAAACCACAAATGCTCTGTATCAGTGGATGAGAAGCCTCCTGAGATACTCAGATGAAACAGAAGCTCCCCTCTGCTGCTCTGCTTTGTGTCTCCACAGGACAGAGCTTGTGTAGGAAATGAAATCCTGAAACCAGCTCAGGTGAGGGGCTGTGAAAGGGAGCAAGATCAAGGCACCTGTGAGACGCTCGAGGAACCAGCTCTGGCTGTCTCAGCACCAGGGACTGATCAGGAGGAGCTGGCACAAAGGAGCTCCAGCCTTTCCTGCAGCGAAGGCTCCCCCGAAGCACGCGCTGGCCCAATGACAAAAATGTGATATTTCTATGCACTTAAACAGACAGACTGCGTGCAAATTGGGGATTTCATTTTTTTGAGAGCTGTATTTCAAAGCACTCTTTTAAAGCAGGGCTTCAAGAACACACTGATGGAGACAACGAAGGCGGCGCTCGCTTGAGACAAAGGGCGACTCAATTCTGTCTCAACAGAAAGCTCTCCAAGTAAAAAGAGATTCCAAAGAAAAATGCCAGTAATAATTAATTTCTAAAGCTCACTGGGGTTTCAGATGGAATTCTAACAGAGTGCTCAGCACACACCTTGTCCTTGTGTCTGCAAAAACACACTCTTTCTGTATGGTAAGGCTGTCAAAGTGTATGGGTACCTGGGGGTTTGGAGGATTACAAAGATGAGAACATTCTCCATTAGAGGACATAATTCCTCTTACTGCTCAAACTTCGAAGAGCTTTGAAATACGGTGAGCCATTTTCTAATATAAGAATCCATAAGGGAAAAAAATCCATAGTGTAGGCCAACAGAAAGAAACGTCATTTTCCGTGCCCTGGTCACCTCCCGGTATTAAACCATTATGAGAGGCCTCAAGAGGTCACAAACACTCATGTTCCTTCTGCAGAAATCCTGCACGAATCCCCACAGCAGGCTAAGTCTGTGTAACTGCTCAGTGTCTCCTCCCCCAAATGCCGCCTGCAGAGCAGTGCTGGTGTCCCAGGATGTCTGTTATCCTGAGGGATCCGTCCCAGCCCAGAGACAGCTCTCGGATCTGGCGGATGCACCAGCACAGAACCCTGGAGTGGTCTGGGTTGGGAGGGACCTTGGAGCCCAGCCTGTTCCACCCCCTGCCATGGGCAGGGACACCTCGCACAGGCCAGGCTGCTCAGAGCCCCGCCAGGATGCCCAGGACAAGGCCCTACCTGGCCCCGCCGCCGCCCAGCACCAGCGCGATGGCGTTGCCCGTCAGGACCCGGGCCAGGCGCGAGAAGTCGGAGTGACGGTCCGGGGCCTTCTGGAACACACGTTCGTACATCTCCACCTGCAGAGGAGAGCCAGGCACGGTCACTGCACAGCAGGGCAGAGGCAGCCAGCAGCAGCCTGCTAAAAGGTGCTGCAAACACGAGGAGACTGGAGCTTCTCTCCTGTGAGGGAACGCTCGGGGAGCTGGGGCTGCTCAGCCTGGAGAAGACAAGACTGAGAGGGGACCTCATCCCTGTCTGTCCCTGTCCGTCCCTGTCTGCAGGGAGGGCTCAGGAATGGACCAGGCTCTGCTCCATGGGGCCCAGCAATGGGACAAGAGGAACAGGCAGGAGCTGATGCCCAGAAGTTCCACTTGGACAGGAGGAAGAATTTCTCTCCTGTGCAGTGACAGCACTGGACAGAGACCAGAGAGGCTCTGAAATCTCCCTCACTAGAGATACTCCAAGCCTGTCTGGACACAATCCTAGTGACTGCTCCAGGGGACCCTGCTGAGCAGGGAGGTGGGACTGGAGGAGCTCCAGTGGTCTCTTCCAGCCTGACGCTGTCAGTGACTCTGTTACAGCTCTTCTTCAAAGGAACAGAGGGTCGTGAACCACTCAAACAGTTCTAGTGACCAGTGGCCTCTCTCAGTCTTTTAGAGCTGCTGGGGATAGTACAGAATTTCCTTTGGAGCTCTTTCTCTTCCTTGACAAGGATCTGAAGTTCCTGGGAAGCACTCCAGGCTGCCTCTGCCTTATGTTTAGCATGGCTTTGGGAAGCACAGAGATCCTCCCAACAAAAAGGACTCTGTGGCCTGTCCATACCTTTCACTGGGACTCTGAGACAATGCTACTCATTTCAGGATACTGAAATTACTCTTTTCAGGATATCAAAAAGCCAAGTCTGCACCCATAAAGAAAACCTGGCCCCCTAATCAATGTTTCCTAAATCAAATTGAGGCCAAACAGATTTAAAGAGAACCCTGTCTGTGTAAGAATATGGTGGAGTGTCATTATCCCAGATTCCCTTTGATACACAGATTACACAGCAGGTGAGGGACAGCAAGGGACCAGCCACCAAACCAGGAATCTCTTACCAGCTTGGGCAGACTCCTTTTGGAGAAGACTCTGCGTGGGCAGTGGATGTGGAGGTGAGCAGAACACCAGCTCCGCATGTTGAGCCACTCCACAGTCCGGGAAGGGAGAGGCCCGTCCTCCTTATGGAGCAGGATCAGCTGCTTCTGGGCCCTCACTGCGGTGTTCTCCAGCATCCTCTCCAGCTGCAGCAGTCACGGAACCCAGGGAAAGGGCAGTCAGGACTGGCTGCCCCAGTCTCACAGTGAAATACATCCACACACCCGCCCACACCTCTATTCCCAACCAAATCCAGACAACTCTGCACACTCAGAACCCCCAAACGTGATTGATTTAGACAATAACGCTTAACTCTGGGCTTACACAGCACACAGAAGTCTAAAATCAGCCAAGGATTCAAGCTTGAATGCTTTTGACTTAAACCAGGCCATTAAATGCACAGCACAGGCAGGTGCTGCTCCTGCAACGTGAGACGCTGCCGGAGTCAGACTCGAGCCCACAAATATTCAGTGTTTTCTTCTTTCCCTTCCCATCAGTCCACTTTTTGTTTTCCTCCTTGCATTTCTGATTTTGATTTTTTTTTTGCTGTTGTTTGAGGCAACTGCTGGCAGCTTGTTCTGCCTGTGCTTCCTGCCTCCCACATCCAGGCAGGAAGAGCCCACACAATGGGACACACACAAAAGCTGCACGTGGGACCAGCCCAGGCTCTCTGCAGGTCAGACTCTGCACTTCACCATCCTGAAAAACCCCACCTGTGATCTCTTTTTTAAATTTCTTGCAGAATTTTTGTCTGCTCACAGGACTTTGGTAATAAAATATAAAATCATAAAAATAGATAGTAAGGGGGGAAAAAATTACAGCTTAAGACCTGTAATAAAATATAATAAATAATTCATACACTGCAATTTAGATCTACTTTTTCCTAAGCACGCACCATGAATTTCATCCAGGCAGAAAAGAATTTCTCTCTCAATGTGGAGACCCAAAGAAATTCTGGGCAGAAACACAAAGTTCCAAAGCAATTTTTGATTTACCATTGGCCAAAAAGACTCTTTAGAGGAAAAGAACTTTGCTGGAAGTACTCCTACATAGAACTTGCCATTTCAGAGAATTCTCATGCAATTCTTCTGCTATTCCTAACAGGCATTTCTCAGGAATATTTCATTATTTATGCCTCACTGGGTGTTAAACCCAGGAAAACACATGAGTGTGAAGCAACCTGCTTTGACCTGGGCTGCTCCCAGTGCCAAGAGGGGAAGGAGCAGCTCCCACACCTCTCCCACAGTGGGCTCCTGGTCTCCCAGCCCCACGATGAGGATGCAGTCGGCCTGGCGGATGCAGCGCTGGGTCCAGGGGGTCAGGGTGCTGTCAGCCTGGTACAGCACAATCCTGTGGATGTCCTCCTGCTGGCCCAGCCAGCTGGTCAGTCTGTACTCGTGGATGCTGGGACAGACAAGGAAAACAGGGGATTTAACTGGTGTTATATCACAGCTCCCGAGAGAAGAGAGGAGAATCTTACACAGGCAGAGACCGGCATTTCCTGCTCAGCCAGGATCTGCTCCCAGCTCCAAGCTCCTGCTGGCTCTGTTTCTGCAGGATTTATACCATTAGACAGATACACCAAGGCAGGAGGATGCAGTGATGCCTCACTTCATAATGCTCCCACAGCATCCCTAAGAATGAGCACACCCGGAGCAATTCGGCTTTTCCAATTTCACAAGTGGAAAAGTAACTGTGGAAAAAACCCACCCACACCTGCACCAAGCACTCTTGAAACATTACTGTCTCCAACACCTGGAGCAGAAGGCCCAGTGTACGTTAGAACACAGGATTTTGTTCCCAAACTCTGTGTATTTATAAGAGCAGTCCAGTGTCTCTCTGCACTTCCCTGAGCAGTGACAAGGGCAGGTACCTGTCGAGAGCAGCAGAGCCCAGGCGCTGTTTGATGTTGTCACTGGTGAGCAGCAGGGCAGGACCTGGGGGAACAAGGAATTTCACCTGTGAACACCCAAATTTGAGCTCCTGAGCTCCTGGAGAAAACTGCCCAGAGAAGCTGTGGCTGCCCCTGGATCCCTGGAAGTGTCCAAGGCCAGGCTGGACGGGGCTTGGAGCACCCTGGCATAGTGGGAGGTGTCTCTGCCCATGGCAGGGGGGTGGAACGAGATGAGTTTTAAAGGCCCTTCCAACCCAAACCACTCCATGATTCCAAGAATTCAATTCCATGAATTTGCTTTGAAGGTAGTGATGGATCAGTGCATCGATCAGAGCTGGCATGAAGTCTTCACAAAAATTTTCACACTTTTCTAGGAATACATCTTCCAATTCTCCCTCTTCCCAGAGGTCTGTTAATGCATCAGCCACAACCTGCAAGCCCTGCTGTCCCATTCCTCAGTGTCAGGTAGGATCACAGAATCATGGAATGGTTGGAGTTGGAAGGGACCTTAAAGCTCATCCCATTCCACAGGCAGGGACACCTTCACAAGACCAGGCTGCTCCAAGCCCTGTCCAGCCTGGCTCTGGTGACAGCTCCTATTGCAGCTGCATTTTTGTAAACTCAGCATTCAAAATATCACAGACCTTTCCAGCCACAGGAAGGCCAGGATCCTGGTTTCAAAGAGAAAATCTACTTCACTGACCTCCCAAAACACAGAACTTGTTCCTCCTGCACTGAACCAACTCCCCAGGTGAATCCTCAAGCTCTCTGCAGCATTACCACTTATTCAACATGCCAACAGGAACCCATACCACTACCAACCCCAAAAACATTCCCAGATCTGTAGGGCACAGTCAAACTCCACTAGACACAGACACATCTGGCAATAACCTTAGATTTGAGTTGAATTTTGGTGCACATAAAGCTTCTTGCAGGCACTTTAGTTTAATTTTCTTATTAGCAATTCTATTGCAGCAGCAATTTGTGCTATATGTGGTGGGGGTTACAGAGTGACTGCAGCTAAATTAAAAAAAAATGCAAAGAAAAGAAAACTTAAGGGAATACTGCGCACCTAGAGAAAATATTACCTGTCTCTAATTGAGAGAGAAATTCACATTTACAAAACATGACAGAGCAGTTGCTTTGTATTCATGTTTTCATTGTGCAATCCCTCATTGTTTCATTAACAACAGAACTGAAATTTATGTACTATATAACAAAACACTTCATTATGTGAGGAGTCTCAAGGCAAGGTTATAATGTGTTCAGTAAAAATCAAGGAACTGTGAACAACCAACACAGGAAGGTCATAAATTCCCACCTCTATGTTCAAAAAGCAGAACCCACAGGTACAGATCTGGAACTGGCTGTCCTGACCTTCAGGGCCAACTCATCTCCCTGCTCAGTGCTCAAGTCCTACTGCAAAGGCTTCACTCTGCTTTAATTGACTTTACTCTTAGACTTGAAAAAGTTCCCAAGTGTCATTTTCCATCTTGTACTTTCCAATACCCAAATAACATCTGCTCTTTGTTACACTGATTATCCGGGAAGAGCAAACAGAAATGGACAAATATATCCCATAACCAGAGACCAAAAGATAAAGCTGGTTAGAAAGCACACAGAGGAAGATGACTCAAGAACAGAATTTGACTTCCTCACTCTCCAATAGAAGTTCTGGAAGTTGGTTCCTATGAAAGCAACAAGTCCCAAGCAGAGGGGATGAGCAGCATTCCCAGAGCAGACCTGGGTTTAGCCTGCCCTTCCCTCCTCCTTCTGCTGCTCCTTGAACCATCCAACTGCAGGGAACAGAACCCCAGTGCTGGGGTAGGCAGTTATCACCCTGTTTTAACACTGACAGATTCTTTTATCTGACTCACAGTTCACCTGGTGTGAATGTTGGTCTGGTACAGCTTTGAATGGCACAATATGATGAGAGAGGTCTCCCAGAGGGAATACTGATGGCACTGCACAGGATAGAACAGCAAGGGACAGAGGGCAGGGCAATTCTGCAAGCATTCAGCAGCAGAGTGATCATCAGTGCTCATCAATGTGTCAGAGTTCTCAGCTAAATAGAAAAGCTTTGTGGATTAAATATTCTTCCAGGATAAGTGGCTTACAAAGATCTCTGGCAGTGGTGGAAGTTTAGCAGGCAAAGACAAACAGCCTGGAATGCCAAATGAGCTGAGGAATGCAATAAAAATGTCAAATAAGAGAGACACCATCAAGGGAACAGTGTGGGCACCTCTGCCTGTTACCCCCCTACCCTGGGCACTGAGATCCAGGAGCACCAGCCCCTGGTGATGCTCCGGGGCCCAGGCCCTGGGGGGACACCACTAAACCCAGGGGACACCATCAAAGCCAGTGACCTGCAGCCAGAACAGCTTTCATGCAAGGGGAGAGGCAGAGTTTGTAGGGCTGGGGTGGATCTTTGGGCTCCTTCAGCCACACGTACCTTGACTGCGGACAACACGTGCCCAGCAAGCATCAGAGAGCCTTGGAGAGACTGAGAAATCACATCCAGACCTCACTGCTGATTTGGGAAAGCAGCAGTTCACAGAACAGGACACAAACAAGGCTGCCCAGCCAGACCCTGGCTGTGCCAGCTCGGGAGGAGCCTGCCCAGCTCCCCATCCCTCCACATGCCAGGGACACGGGACAGAGACTCCCAGACCTTCACTCATCCCCAGCACGGAACATGATGATGCTTCCAACAGAACCAACTTGTTTTGTCTCAGAAATACCAACCATCTGCTCTGCACTCCCAATTTCTAGCAGGCGCCCAATTAATCAGCCATTAAAACCCCTCCATTAATGCGACCAAGAACACCAGCATATGTGAGCTCAGAAAACAGAACCAACGAAAGTGTTATTTCAACTAAACTGCTGCGAGCAATCAAGTAATGAAAAAATATCAGTCCCATCCTGGAAGTTCAAGGCCAGGTTGGACAGGGCTTGGAGCAAGCTGGGATAGTGGAAGGTGTCCCTGCCTGGCAGGAGGTGGGATGAGATGGGCTTTAAGGTCCCTTCCAACCGAAACCATTCCATGATTCTGTGATGATTCAACTCCACAGCCCTCAAACAGCCACACCTGCAGGCAGGAGGGACCAGCTCAACGCATCAGTGCATCCTTAAAGTGCATTATCACAGTCACACACCTCTAACCACCCTCTCTCCACACCTGGCATCAGCCTCATGGGCAGCTTCCAGCTGGAGCTGCCATCAGGGACAAACCCCTGCACCCCGGTGCTCTGTCAGTAGGATCAGAACAGCTCCAAGTGAAGAGCACAGGAGAGGTGATGTGAGGTAACGTGAAATGTTTCTCCAAGCCCTGTGGTGTGTCTGACAGCAGCCAGCAGCAGATTGCTGGGAGGAGTATCAGAGCAAGGAAGACTGAGTGCCATTCCCTGAGCCTCCAGCAATCCACAGCTTTCTCAACCTTTCGGATTTCTCAAGCCTGAGGTGGTGACTTTCAATAGCCTGGGGGATTTTTCTGTCAGCCAAGAGCTCACAGGGATCCTGATGCCCAGCTTTTCGGTGCTTCAGGTGAGAGAACTGAAGGCAGTGGCCTCACCCCAGGCACAGAGATCGTGGTTCCTGGGAAAACCTCCTGGAACATCTAAAGCTGTACTCCAGAGCCATCTGTTTTTCAGTACAGAACTAAGAATTCCATGAAAGAGAAGGGAAGGGGAGGAAAAGCTGGCAAATACCAGAGGTCTGGTTCATTTTCTCTGCTAACAAACAAGGGCACTGAAGAGAAGGGCTGCAGCAAAGCTTCCACCCTCCTGCTCCACAGAGGGGAAAAATGAGACATAAACCCTCCCTCTCTTTCCAGGGATGAGCAAGATACTCACTTTGGTCATTTTTTTCAACAAAACATTAATTTCCTAAGATATGCAGGAGCAGAAGCACAGGTGTCCTAGTTTTAAGCCTAATAAAACATGGTCCAAAAGTTGCCTCGAGAAATGAGCGGCCCATAGGGCAAGGAGTGATTTCTGAGGCTCAGAAATGGTTTCAAATCCACCTCACCTGAAAAGCACACCCACATCAAAAGACCAGGCCAGTACAAAACGCACCGTGGAAAAATTTTCCAGAGCAAACTTACTTGCTTGGACTCCATCAAAAGCAAATTTACTTTCGGCCTAATAAAAGTCTACAAAATTATGTGGCAAAGTCACATAACTGATAAATGAGTTGGATGGCAGAGGATCTTGCCCAGCAAAAAAATATTAAATTGTGCCAGGGTTCAGGCACCACAGTGAACATTTCACATTTAAATCTAATCTGTGTGTAAAGACAGGCAGAACAGTAATTAAAAACTCCAGTAAATTATTAGCAAAGATTTTTCAGTGAGCTCTCCAATACATCATACATTTTTAGAACTGAAAAGAAGGAAAATTTAAAGGGCAGAAAGGAATGAGAGAGACACATATGTTGGATTTGAATCCCTCTCTACTTCAGTTTGAAATTCTATGAGATCAGAGGGCTCCCACATAGAACCAGAATTTGCACAGCCATGTGGTATCTTTTAGTTGGTCTCAGTAAAGGAACAAAAAAACAGTCAGACAAATACTTTTGAAAAATCTGAATACTGCAGAAGAACTTCTTATCAAAAGATGCTCCCAGCCCTACCAGGATTAAGAGGAAAAGAATAATAAAAATAGACATCATGAACACTGACCAGATTTCATCAGCATGATGAATTGCACGGCAGAAAAACCTGACCCCCCCCTTCCCGGCACTCCAGTTCAGAGCTGGAAAATTCTGCTCCTGCTTTCTGGAAGTCGGATATTCCACAGCCTGCTTCCCTGGAGACCCAGAGCCCCAGATTCAGAGAAGGGCTGTCACACCGGAGCCTGCAGCACAGCCGGGGACAGCAGGGCTGCAGCCTCGGGGTCACGGTGCTCTGCAGGCCCTTCCTGCTCTGCACGCAGAGCTCAGAGCACTTCTCCTTCTATCTCTGTCTCAAGGTGAAGGCAGGTCCAGCTGCTGCTGCCAGGTCCCAAATAAATCCTTCATCACACAGCTTGTGACAGCAGCAGAGCTGCCCCAGCACTGGAAGGACCTGGAGCTGCTGGAGAGAGGCCAGAGGAGGCACCAGGGGGATCAGAGGGATGGAGCAGCTCTGCTGGGAGGAAAGGCTGGCAGAGCTGGGATGGTTCAGCCTGGAAAAGATTTGGGGTGACCTCAGTTTGGCCTTCCAGTGCCTGAAGGTACAGGAAACACAGAGATAGACTCTGTCCAAGGGCCTGGAGGGACAGGACGCAGGGAATGGCTTCCCACTGCCAGAGGGCAGGGATGGATGGGATATTGGGAAGGAATTGTTCCCTGGGAGGGTGGGGAGGCCCCGGCACAGGGTGCCCAGAGAAGCTGTGGCTGCCCCTGGACCCCTGGCAGTGCCCAAGGCCAGGCTGGACGGGGCTTGGAGCAGCCTGGGATAGTGGAAGGTGTCCCTGCCCATGGCAGGGGTGGCACTGGGTGATCTAAAGATCCTTCCAACCCAGACCATCCTGGGATTGGAAGCTCCACGGAATCACAAACATCCCTTAGCATTTAACTGGGACATAATCACACTGTCTGGAAACAATATGTGAATTATCATAAACCACAGAAACACCAAATGCCAAAGAAACCAGCACAAACGGGTTGGGGAAAGCTGTGGGTGGTCCCACACGTTGATGCTGCCTGCGTGCAGAATGCACCCCTGATGGAGAGCAGGCTGCTCACCTGAGCTGCTCCCACTACAAATCAAAACATTTCAAAGAAAGAAATTTGAAAAGCAATGTAATTAAACCCACAAAAAAGAATTAAGCAATGCAACCACTAAGCCCTGTCTCATTACAGGCAAAAGTGTTGGTTTTTTTTTCTGGGGGAAGGAAGATTCTGAATACTTGCCCAGTTTTTGTGGACAGTACATATTCACAATCAGACTGAGATTTTCTAGTTGTCATTACTTTTATATCCCTTTAATAATACAGAAGTAGCTAAAAATTACTGAAACGAGCCCCAAAATCCTGTTAAATAGATTCACCTGCAACCAGCTCCAAGTCCAATCATTGCCCACAGCCTTCTCACGCCAGTTCCAGGAAAAGGAAAACCACCTTTTAAGTGTTATATTGTGTTTTTAAGTGTTATATTGTGTTACAACCCAGCCTGCATTCCCACCAGCACTGGGGTCAGCCTGCACCCCGAGGCCAGGCTCCTTCCCAGAGCTGCAGCAGCTGATGATTCCTGCAATGCTCTCAGTGTTCCTGCCTGCATCCTCCTAATTCCTTCTATCCTCATCTCCAACCTGCAGCAGGGAAATTCAAGGCATCACTGCAATATACAGCTAAGTTCATATTAACTGGAAGGGGAAGGAATTTTCTATAATAAATATATTAAGCTGCAAAAGAAAGCTAAAACCAGCTGCTCTCCCCACATATTAAGGCTGCTCTCCACTGCTCTGGAACATATTGAAGCCCAGAGCAATGAAATTATGTGGATCAAATGTTAAATATGGATTAAATGTTAAGTCAAGTATTGTAATCAGATGCTGCCATTTAACTTACAATTAGAAAAAAGATTGGTTCAAGGAAAAAAACCCAAAAAATAAACACCAAAAAATTGTGACTAGCAGCAAATCTACAGAGCCAAACCCCTCATTTTCCAAACTGAGAGCTCCTTTCAGAGAAGATTTTCAGTTAAGCTTTGTCAAGCACATTAACAGCTCTCATTTCCATAAACCCGGGGCAGGTCTGATCCCAGTTCACACCCAAACCCCAGGTGCTGATGAGCCCATTTGAGAGCTGGGAGCTCAGGGAAGGGCTCAGGTGGCAGCGGCTGCTCAGCAAGGCCCCGGTGCAAACCTTTCCACACGGAATCATGGAATGGTTTGGGTTGGAAGGGAGCTTAAAGCCCATCCAGTGCCACCCCTGCCATGGGCAGGGACACCTTCCACTGTCCCAGGTTGCTCCAAGCCCCGTCCAACCTGGCCTTGGACACTTCCAGGGATCCAGGGGCAGCCACAGCTTCTCTGGGCAGTTTTCCCCTCATGCCAAATGTGCAGGTGAAGAGGAAAACAACCTGAAAACAAATCAAAATTTCACTCCACTACTCAGTCCATTTTTTGTTGCAAGAAGTCAGAAGTAAAAAAAAAATAATTCCAACACCCAGCCCCTTCCCTGAAAGCAAAGCACCAACCACACCCGGCTCCCAGCACTTTGTGAGGCACTGAGGAGGAACACCCAAACAACCCTCGGCCAGAGGGCAGAGGAGAAAATACAAAAGCTACAAGTTAAACAAAAAGGAGGAAAAAAGAAAATGCTGCTTCTTCTAAATAAAGAAAGAAAAACTGCAGGCTGCCAAGGCCGCCAGCACGGCTCTGCAGAGGCTTTGCCCTGCCCGGGAGCTCCGTGGGGCTGAGGGAGCTCGGGCCGGGCGCGGCGGCTGCGCGGCCACGGAGCGCCTGTGCCAGCGGTGTTTGGGACCAGATGGCTCCCTGTGTTTTCCCACAACACTCTCCTCTTCCCACTGCAGCCGTCTGCTCCCTTTTGGCAACAACTTCAGGTGCCAAGGGTGTACGGAACCATCTCGAGCTGCCAAGCGCTGCACAGGCGTCAGCCCAGGGAAAGAAAGGGAAAAGAGTGAAGGAGGAAAGGCCGAGTGACCCCACCAAACCCCCCCTTTGGCACATGCCTGCTGCTTCCAGCCAAAATGGGCATTTTTATTCTGAACAGCCCATCTACCTACTTCAGTTTCTGTTTGTTTCATTTACAGGCTCTCAGTGTTGTCACCCATCAAAACACGCTGGCAGTGCTTCCTAAGGAGTCCCCATTAGCAATACAGCTCCATTATGGGTGTAACATTTTTCTGCCATCTCCAAAATAAGAGGAATCTTCAAACACCCACAAATTAGGTCTCACTGTAACAAGTCTCCACCGTAAGTTGCACACAAATTCAAGCTTCAGAAGGTTAAAGGGCTCAAGCACTACCAGCTTTTTCCTGGGCCTGTTCACGCAGAAGATTTTTAAGCACAAACAGGAGTGTCAGCTCCAGACACCAAAAGTCAAAAAGAAAATTACCAATAAATGTAAGTGGTTACACCTCAAGCATCACGTACCCTGTACTTTTAAAAATTATAAGCCATGAGAGAGCAGACTAATAATTCCCCAAAGGACTACAGGAGATTCACTCAAGAGATCTATAACAGCATTTGAGGATGAGAAGAGGATGTTCAGGAAATGACAAACACCAGTAACGAACACAAAGTGAATTCTGAATTAAATACATGGATTTGTGAGGAACTGGAACCTGCACAAGCAAATTCACCCATGGATAAAGCAATTAATGACTCAACCGTGAGCTGAACACATGGTTTTGTGGGCATGAGACAGACAAACAAGCTGGCAACAAATGGGACAGTGATTTCAGACTAAACTTTGGATTTCCAGTGCCAATCTAGATCTCCTCCACAAGCCTCTTCCACCAAGTCTTATGCTTACCACTCATGTACAACCACAACACAAGAAAACTGTCTAAGAAACCCTTTGCTGGACGAAGCTTTTCAGCTGAGGAGGCCCGAAAGCCTCTCACCCATGAGCTGGAGAGAATCAGACCCTCAGGTGCCATGGGAACAGTGCCCTGGCGTGGAATGTGTCTCCTGGAGTGACTTAGGCGAGCTGAGGGCAGCCAAGACAAGGGCCAGAGGGGCTGGTGAGTATTTCCAAGTCATTAAGATGACGAAGTTTTCCACTATAATTAAATGCACATTAAGGACGGGAACAGAGAAGCAAGAAGCATGAAAAAAGCTGATCCTGACCACTGCTGCAGAATCACAGAACGGTTTGGGTTGGAAATGACTTTAAAGATTACCTGTCCATGGGCAGGGACACCTTCCACTATCCCAGGTTTTTCCAGCCTGGCCTTGGACACTTCCAGGGATGGGGCAGTCACAGCTTCCCTGGGCAACCTGTGCCAGGACCTCACCACCCTTACAAGAACTTCTCCCTGATCTCTGACCTAATCCTGCCCCGTTTATAACCATTCCCCACTGTCCTGTCACTACCTGGCCATATAAAAGGTCCCTCTCCCTCCCTTTTTATAAGGCCACAAGGTTCTCTCGGAAAGCTCCTCCCCAGCCCTGTGACCATTCCTGGGTACTGCTACCCCCTAACACAGCACGGACCCCTCTCTGACAGGTGACAGTACCTGGCCATGCCACCCTAAAATGACCAGGAGGGTTTGTTTGCTGTGATGCCAACACGGGGACACTCACCCACAGCACTGAGGGCGTGCTTGAGCTCCAGGGTGAAGGCTGTCAGCGGCACCTCCTCGGACACCGGCATGATCGCCACCGTGGAGAGGTTGCTGGCAGGATTCCCTGCATCCCACTTGCTGCTGGAGCTGTGCAGTCCAAGAGGATGACCTGTCCAGAGAGAAAACACCTGCTGTCAGTCATACAGGCTGCAAACAACTGAATGTCACCTTCAGGCAGGAGGGAAAGTGTCACTGTGTCACCGAGCTGCTCAGCGTCACAGAAATGTAACACAAACCTCCACAGCACACGAGAGCAGAGTTCCCACATATTTCATTTTAAGAGGATGAAGATCAGTTTCCATCATTTTTGGTTGCTGGCACAGCATATGTGGGTTGAAGTCAGGCTATGTTAAAAATATACCAGGAATATGCTAAATGAAACATGGATTTACCTGACCCGGGAAGACAAAGATAAAAGGCACTTAAAATCCCTTTACCCCAACCTTGGAACTGATTTAGCCAACAAGAGGAATTAGCTTAATTAACAAAACCGCCAAACCTGTTGTCAGTATTAGAATATTCCAAAAATTAACAATCCTTTTTTTCCAGTATTCCTAAGCAAGGAAGGAAACACCTGGGTTCAACAAAGCTCCTATAGAAAATGTGCATCTCTGCCTGTTTTTTTCCCTTGTCTGCAAGATGCAGAGCTTTACAGATATGGGCTTAGGAGTATTAAAATAAAATACAGAACCTCTGAAGTAGCTGCAAAGTAGCTGGGAACTATCTCTAATATAATTTGGTGAGTAAGGACAGAGAGCGTGGGCAGAGGAAAAGCAGTTTTTGAGAGAAATCTGCAACGCCTGTGAGGAAGATCAAGATCTTCCCAGACAGCTTAGAGCAGGTAAAGGTCAATGTTCTACAAACTGTTCTTGTTCTGATACTCTTTTTTTCTCTTTAGCTGAGCCTTCTCAGAAAATCTCACTCTGCTGCTAATGCCTGTCAACTCAGCTCCAAGTACACAAAAAAATTTTGAATCTTAATCAGGATTTCGCATCCTGCTTATCTCACTTCACCCAGCAAAGGCCTAAGATGCATCATCAAGATGAATTCTTGAGCTGGGCATATGGACATACTTGATATCCCCTGTGCAAACCCATTCAAAGGCTCAATGCCAGAGTGACAGACCACTGCAGGAGACAAAGAAATATCAGATAAACTGTTTTAAAAATGTATTCAGCAATTGAGTTATTCATTTCAAATCTTCTAAACCAGCCCTGCACAGAACATTAAATACTTTTCCCCCTCCTTTTGGAGATCTTCAAGAAAATATCTGTACGTTCAAACAGGTTACACATCACAGCTCAACCCCTTCATCTCCACAGGCCCTTCCCTCCTCAGAACTTCAGTGGTGAGTCTGATTGAACTCCTGTTACTCTCACTAATCTTCCTCCCACTTTCTCTGTTTCCCCAATTTTGCCCTGTTTCCCAGGCACTGCAGGCTCTGCCCTGGGCCACAGGGGCATTGCAGCAGGCACACAAGTGTAAGTACAACTATCACCAGGTATTTGTGCACAAGTGGTTGTGCCCAGAAGGCTGAGCAGGTGAAGAAAGAGCAGATTCCCCTCCCCAGACTGCTCTGAAACAGGAAAGTGACTGACCTTCATTTTCAGTCTCCTCGGAATTTGGCAAAACCAGCAACTGAAGTAATTAAAACCCCCCAACAAAACAAAACCCAAGCAATCCTCAGCATCAAAGAGCCCCACAACACCCTCAGTAGTCAATGGGCATCTGTTTGCTTTTAAAAGCTGCTCAAGAAAATCGGGAAAATTCCCTCCTACTCCCTTCAGTCAGTACAGAGACTTTGTGTTGGCACTGCCACAAAGCTTCAGAACCAACCCATGGCAGGCCATTTCCTCCCAGACAATTCATTAAAATACTGCAAATCCAGGCATTTTAAGGCAGTCTTTGTGCTGCTGCTGCTCAGCACAGTGCTCTGATTCCAGCCCATTACAGCTGCTGTTTCCAATGCTGCCTTCACATTCCAGGGAAATTTCACTGCACGAAGGCAGCAACACTTCTCTATCTCAATTGCAAATCATTCCATCCCCACACCCAGTGAGCCATGCTCTGCCAAAAACAACGTGTGTACACAGACAGAATAAAATCACCATCCACTTGTGCCTACAGCTGTTACAGACCACAGAATCCCAGACTGGTTTGGGTTGGAAGGGATCTTAAATCTCATCCGGTGCCACCCCTGCCATGGCAGGGCCACCTCCCACTATCCCAGGCTGCTCCAAGCCCCGTCCAACCTGGCCTTGGACACTGCCAGGGATCCAGGGGCAGCCTCAGCTTCTCTGGGCACCCTGTGCCAGGGCCTCCCCACCCTCCCAGGGAACAATTCCTTCCCAATATCCCATCCATCCCTGCCCTCTGGCAGTGGGAAGCCATTCCCTGTGTCCTGTCCCTCCATCCCTTGTCCCCAGTCCCTCTCCAGCTCTCCTGGAGCCCCTTTAGGCCCTGGAAGGGGCTCCAAGTTCTCCCTGGAGCCTTCTCTTCCCCAGGCTGAAATTTAGCAATGAATTTCCTTTCCAAGCATGCACTGCCTGTTTCCAAATTTAAGGATGCAAGTCTGGCTCCAAGGAAGCCTCAGCATCAATGGGAATAGTCCAGGAATGAGTCTCACCTCCCTGCTGCAGACTGCCAAGAATCTTCTCGCCCAGCAAGTGAATAAGTCTGGTCACAACCTGGGAGAGAAAGGCAAAAAAAAAAAAACATTCAGGCAGAATGTACTGAAAGTAGAGCATCCACATGGAAACTTCTGAACTTTTCAAAGATGTTGCCTCAAGTTGAGCTATACAGAGTCAAGGGTTTGCAGCTGTAGCTTCTTTCCTGGCTGTAATGTACGGTGACTGATCATTTGTCTTGATTTCTCCTACCTTGTTTTACTTTAGTTTGGAAAAACAAGAAAACAAAACAGCCCCAGAACAGGCAGGATTTAACTTGCTTTGGGAGAAAAAAAAGAAAAAAAACCTGATTATTTGGGGAAACATGTCACATTGCATTTTCAGCTTTCCTCGCTTCTCTCTGCAGTGCACCTGCATCTCCAAGTCACTCTCACTACTCAGTAGGTGCTGCACAGCTACACCTTTTGTAGGTGCTAAAGGCTCAAAAAGGTTCAAGTCTGTGTTCAAACAGACCCTTCCCCAGTCCTGGTGAATGGTTTACAACAGCCAACTTAAAACATTTTGGGAAAAAAAAAAAAGGAGGATAAATACACCCCCTAAACACCTGCAGAATCAAAACAAACTACCTAAGAAATTGCTTTCCCCCTCAAATCATGCTGGCCTGGTAATTCACGTTTGAAGGCACAGATGTTCTCCCAGCTGTTTTTCCAGCAGGACTCACATCAATATAAACTAATATTCCAATAGCCAAATGTATTTCCAAACTGACAAGCCTCTCTCCAACATGACCAATCAATAATTCCTGACAAGTGGGGTAGCAGAAGACCAATCATTGCAGTATCAAAAAGTGACAGATGTGGAAAATGCAGCATTTATTCTGAAAGCTCTACACAGATGTTTCACCAAATAAGGAAAAGAGTTATTAAAGTGCATTAAGGATTAATAGAGCAATCATTAAATATTCTCCCCCAGACAAGTAATTCAAGGTCAAAACAGCTCAGGAGGATGTAAAAACCCCCCAAAACTGCCACAACAAAAGTTCTCCAAAGTTAACAAGGAAAACAAGCAGCAGCCAGGTTACCTGGGATCCTGGACAAACACACTTCTCCCACAGGAACAGGCACGTTAGGACACATCTTTTAAATAAAGGGCCATGCAGGCATCAAGACAGGTCAGGATGCCCACCTGAGTCATTTATTTATACATCCTGCCTTAAAAATGAAATCTAACGCAGCAAATTGCCCTGCACTGTGAAATGCTGGGTAAGAAGCACTGCTATATTTTAAGCCCTCTATGGGAAAAGGGGCAAACAGGAGGCTTCCAGCACAGGGTGACTTGTAGTGGAGCACAGATAAAAGCAAACCAAGGTGATTTCAGGGATTTCATAGCATGGTTTGGGGTGGAAGAGACCTTTACAGCCCATCCAGTCCAACCCCTGCAGACAGCAGCACCTTCCACTGTCCCAGGCTGCTCCAAGCCCCGTCCAACCTGGCCTTGGACGCTGCCAGGGGTGCAGGGGCATCCCCCACCTCTCTGAGCAGCCTGTGCCAGCTCTGCCCCGTAGCCATGACTGCAAGTTCCCGAAGATGCCACATCAACACCCCCTCAGTGACCAGGATAAACCCCTTGGAAGTGCCTCTTCCTCGCCCCAAGAGGAGGCCCAGTGTCCATGCCCACTGCCACCAACGTGGGAATGACAGCAGGAAAGCTCCCAGCCTCCTGCCTTGTCCTGGAATCTCAGACAGGATCTAAAATGCTTCCGTGTGTCCAAAATACAGCAGAATCTGATGATCACCCAACCACACAACTCGTTGCCACTTTAACACCACCAAGCTCTGTGGCTCCGGGATTCCCCAAAGGCACCGCGTGTGGCTGCAGAAAACTGCCCCAGCCACGGGGAGAATTCAGGGAAACAGGGAATTCTTAACAAAAATAGAGACTGATTGCCCTTGCTAAAGGAGATAATCTGTCCCCAGAGCACATTTGCTATACCCAGCCCACAGGCTTCACCTAAACCTGCAGCAGCACAGCAGGACTTTCCTTCAGCAGTTTCAGGAAGTGCTGTGAACATTTTACACTTCTGAAGCACTTAAGCATCAGAATTTTAATTACTTACTAAAACCATCTCCTGTATTTATAACTTTTTCTGCTTTACAGGCAGCTAAGGAGAGCTCCAGCTAAGTTACAAAATATGTCCAAGGTTAATGATGGCACTAAGAATAGAACCTATTGGTCTCATTTTCCAGTTGGCTGCTCCTATTACTGGGAAATATTATTTGTCTTGTTTGCTGGAGCAAACCATACAGCCTTGGTATGTATAGATAGGGAAAATTATTTCCCTGGTGACTTTGTACAACAAGCAAAGCTGCTCCCCAGAACGGGATGAGTCACTCTGTCGCAGTCATGGCAACGTCCAAGGAACATCAATTTGGGATTCGAGCTCAGAACTGAAATTTCCACAGAGTTTTATGTTACATACGCCAGATATCCTTTCACAAAAAGGCAATGTTTTCCTTTAAAAGGGACCTGTCCATCCGTCTGAGGGAGAAGTCAATACAAATCACATCCCTCCATCGACAGCAGCCGTGACCTGATCGACCCGCAGCCCCCACTGTGCAGGGCAGCAGGAGCAGCTCTCCCCAAATTCAGGGCAGCTGGGGAGAGCTGAAAACCAACAGGACAAATTCATCCTTCAGCTTTCCAAGCCCCTTTATTCTCACTCCCACGCAGCAGCAGGGCATGGGAAGGAGCAGCACAGCTCAGTGCAGCCCAAGAGAGAACAAGGAAGCCAAGGGATCTGGGAGAGGACAGGGATAGCTTGGGCAGGGAGGAGGAGGAACAAGCAGGAATTAGCCCTTGGGCTAGGAGCAAAACGACTGGGATTTATGGGAAATCGTTATTCCAAGTGTGTCTGGAGGAGATGGCGGCAGAAGGACAGGTACAGGGTGGGTACCTCAGTGCAGAATCTGGGCTGTGACTCAGCAGCCCCTTAACCCTCCTGTTCAGCTGCATTTTGTAAGAAATTCAAGGTGGGGCTCAGCCTCTTCTCCCAGGTAAGAAGTGAAAGGACATGAGGAAACAGCCTCAAGCTGTGCCAGGGGAAGTTTAGCTGGATATTAGGAAAACCTACACTGAAAGGGAGATCAAGCACAGGCTCAGGTTGCCCAGGGCAGTGGTGGAGTCACCATCCCTGGAAGAATTCAAAAAACACGTGGATGTGGCACCTGGGGACATGGGTTAGTGGTGATCATGGTGGTACTGGGGGAATGGTTGGACTTGATGATCTTGGGGAACTTCTCCAACCTTAACAATTCAAGAACAGCTCTGGGAATTGGCAGCAAGGGTTTGGACAGAGGGGTAGGGCAGGAACTGGGCTGACCTGGAGAACACAGCGAGTGTCCATCCTCCGGGGGTGCAGCCCCCAGCACTGCCCCGTGCTCCCGAGCCAGGGACAGACTGGGCACTGCTTCTCCCAGAGCCTTCTGCCCCCCCTGCCATGGGAACGCCAGTCTTTCCCAATCACAGCGCCAGAACAGCCCGGAACACTTCCCAGACATCTGCACAAGCAAAACTGTCCCATTTCCAGGGTGTCACCGTCACCCAGGGCTAGACAGCCTTCCCAGTCGGAAGCGTCTGCTGTGCTCATCCCTACGGCACAGCCTGCATTTTACAGTCTCTTCTAGCACCCAGCCACCCAGCCCTGCAAACACCCCTCCTGCTGGCACAGGATCAGGCAGTTTCAATTTAGGGCTTGAAGAAAAATCTGCAAGAAGGCAGCGAGTCGGAGCCCAGACGGATCAAACAGCACCAGGAGGTTCCCAAATTAGGCAAGAATCGTTAATTGCCTGTTAAGCAAACGCAACTTTTGGACCCCTCGTGCTGGGGATAGAGCTGAGCTTGGTTTAGTTGGTGAGGAAGTTGAATTAATCCTTCCTCATGATTAGGAAGAGCAGTAGCAGTGAGTGCACCCAGCTCAGTTAATCACAGTTAATCACAGTAACGAGCAGCAGAGCCGTGCACTGGACGCTCGGCTGCCAGGACAGGTCTGCTCAGAGCTCCCCAAACTGTGCCAGGGAACACGGCTTCCCACCCCCTGCTCCTGCCCAGGCTGGGAGGTGACTCAGGAAGGTCACAGAGCACCTGAAGAGGCACTACAGGGGCTCATGGAGCGAGTCTGGAGCCGTGGGGTCTGCCCGGGTCGGGGAGGTGACTGAGTTCACCATCAAAAATATCCCCAAAGCACACAAAACCCCACTCTCCTGAGCTTATGCAAGAGTTTTCAGGTCAGAAGGACGAAACCTGACCTTACAGGTCTGAAAAACTGAGTAAATCACCATTTCAAAAGCTACTTGGGGCTCCAGGTGCATCAGGGCTGTTCTCCAAAAGACCCAAACCCCTCCAGCTCCCACAGACACCAGTGCAAATCTCACGTCATAACCTGGCCCAGAGCAGGATGTTCAGGTGAGACATTTTACAAGGGACATGACCATTCCTCCTCCTCCTGCCACCCACTCTCCTTTTCAGATGAACTCCCCAGAACATTTTTGTGCAGGTCAAAACAGGACAAAGAGCTTCTGTTTCTCAGATGGTGCTGGAGATCACTTCCCTCAGCACAATCCCACCTCTCTGACCCAGCTCACCACTCACCACCTCATCTACCCACAAACATCTCATCTTCCTGGCTGTTTCTGGATCAACTCCATCCCAGTGAGACCCACTCAGGCTCTCTCAGCAGCCCAAACCCCCAGATCTCTCCAGCCTAATGTGACAGTCTGGTTCTGCACCTGCTATAGAGAAGCTTCTGGGAAACCATTAATTTTCCCTCTGCTTAACTAATGTTCAATTACTCCACAGATCTGCAGCCTCTGCATTCGTGGCAGGGCAAGGCCTAAACACCACATCCTAAGGGACTGTATTTCCCTACTTTAGGATGATTAATTCCTGTTTCAAAAGCAGGATGTGGCCAGGCAGGATCTCAGCTCTGCTATTGAAGGTGCCAGCACAGAGCTGAGTGCTCCATCCATCCTGGGTCTGAGGTGTTATCAGAGCACCACTTGCTCCACAGCCACTGTAATTCCCACACCAGGAGGTTACAGTCACTCTGCAGTGCTGTATTTCCTAAAATCCCTTTAAATATTTCAAACTATTACTCACCCCATGCTAATCCTCCAAGGCTGGGTTCCGGTTAAAGCTTTTGTTCCTATTCAACTGTGAAACTCAAGAGTTGATTTACAAAAAGCTCTTTTGAAAGTGATTTTCATGAGAATTCAGTTGGAAAATATTCTCCTATGGACATTTATTCTGTTCTGTGAATACTATGGATTGCCTGGCAAATTGAATCATCTGCTGATAGACAACAGCTAGTCCAAACAAAGCCTGCTCCATCTTAGGTAACTGTTGATTTAGAGAAAATTATACCTGAAGGGAGCCTACAAGAAACATGGAGACAGACTCTTTATAAGGGCCTGGAGAGACAGGACAAAAGGGGAATGGCTTCCCACTGCCCGAGGGCAGGGATAGACGGGATATTGGGAAGGAATTGTGCCCTGGGAGGGTGGGGAGGCCCTGGCACAGGGTGCCCAGAGAAGCTGTGGCTGCCCCTGGATCCCTGGAAGTGTCCAAGGCCAGGCTGGATGGGATTTGGAGCCACCTGGGATAGTGGAAGGTGTCCCTGCCCATGGCAGGGGGTGGGTCCCTTCCAACCCAAACCATCCTGAGATTCTAAATCAGAGGAAAATTTCATAAAATCAGCACCAATACCCAAATTCACAGCCACAACTAACTGACGTAAGGTCCTGTGTACTACAAATCCCTTTTAGTTACAACAGAAGAAATATATAAAAACACCAATAAGAACAAAACATACGAACCCCAAACTGTAAGATCCATTCATCGCCTCAGCCCTACTCCGCACCAGGCTTCAGCTCTCGTTGTATGGGATTTTAAATCAAAGCTCCTGTGCAAGGAAGCAAAGGGCCAGGCCCCAGCAAGCCTCACCAGCCCTGCCAGCATTGTCTCCTGCAGGTTCCTGGGCCAGGAAAGCAGCCCTGGCTGAAGGAATGAACCTGACGTGGCCAGGTCAGTCCTGTACAACCAAGAGCTGTGTGCAGCCCCACCAAGCTGAATGCAGTTTTCCTCTTTGGATCCTCCACCATCATCCAGACCCAACAGACCAGGACGCTGCGGGGAACAGGGAGCCTTGGAGGTGAGCTGTGGACTCTCTCCAGTGCCTCTGAAGTCTAAAAATAAGATGCTTCCTAGGTCAGCTTTTAAAACTTCAGTCATCTAATAGGTCACCACCAAACTGCAATCCCAGAATACTCTGAGAATATCCTGAGCTGGAGGGACCCACAGGGATCACCCAGTGCAGCCCCTGGCCCTGCACAGACCCCCCAACAATCCCACCCTGGGCATCCCTGGCAGCGCTGTCCAAACGCTCCTGGAGCTCTGGCAGCCTCGGGGCCGTGCCCATTCCCTGGGGAGCCTGGGCAGTGCCCAGCACCCTCTGGGGGAAGAACCTTTCCCTGATATCAACCTAAATCCCCCTGACACAGGTCACTGGTCACCAGAGAGAAATTAACTATGTTAAACAACAATCTACTGGTGCCTCCCCAGGAGGGTATTGCAGAAATTCACATCCAGACGTGATTTAGTTAAAGGACCTGTAAAAGGGTTTTGTGCCACACAGAGACCCTGTGAATGAGCTGCCATGAAAAACAGGCCTGCCAAGGGTTTTCTGTTCTACAAAATAAAAACAATTGGAGTAAAATAGTGCAAACAGCAATTTTACCCCCACAAATCCACAGAACAGCTTCTGGGGAGCTCTTTCCAGGAGCTGAGATTATCCTCTACCAGCTTTCTTAAGTGCTTTTTCTAAGGGACAAGGGAGGAGGAGAGGTAAATTAGATCCTCAGCTTGAATAAAACCAGGGTGTTATTGAAGCTTCACATGGCCTCAGATCAGATAAACACTGGCTTGTCCTGGAATCAGGGAGCTTAGCAAGGGGTCTCCGATTGAAACTTCCGACGTTTGATCAGCGCCGTGACAAAGCAAATCCTCAGTGCTCCCTCACGACAATTCCTGGCACCTTTTCAAATGCTGCTCAAGCACACAGAGGAACTGAAGCTTTATCCTGGGGCTGTTTGAGCTTCTAACGCTTGGGATCAATCACGTCTTGAAGAAAAACGTCATTCTGGCACAGGTGCTGATTAAATCCCCCCTCCTGCCAGCCTCACTCAGTGACCACGCTGTTCCCACCGAATTCCTTCTCTCCTTTTCACATCCACTCCTCTTTCATTCGAGGAACACTTATTGGAATGGAGCAGGAGAACAAATACAGAAATATCCAGAAGCACAGCCTCTCCCGACCTATTCCCCAGTGCCACATCAAGCTTAAGCCATGACGCACAATCTGCCCAGTTCCCGTGGGCAGCATTTTGAAAAGAGGCCACATTACAGAGCTCACTTTGTAAGGCAGATAACCCTGGGGAAGGCTCCAGCCACTTCAGAGAGGCTCTGGTTCAAATACTCATATAAAGATAGCAGAACTCCACTTGGAGATGGATGACAGTGTCTGAATATATTTAAACCCCAAGGGCAGACTCAGAGAATTAAAAGAAAGATGCAGAAGAACTCTTTCTATTTCTCAGAACATGTTTCCAGCACGCCAAAGGTTGTCTCACAGTTCAGCCCCCACAGCTCCCCAGCAGATTCTCAGCACCATTTCCATCAGCAACCAGCAGGTCTAAATTTCAAGTTAGAATTCTAAAAACTAACTCAGCTCAGGAGAGGCAAAGCTAATCTAGGAAATGTGATCCCAGCTCTGCAGCGATGTTGGAACATCTCTGTGATCTGCTCACAGATTTTTGTGCTCTCGCTGCTGCCTCGATGCTGCTTTGCAGTGCCAGGAATCGTGAGCTGGTTCCCTGTCCTACTTTCCAGAACTGAAGGCAGGGATGAAAATAGAAAGAATCAATTCCTTTCCACTCCTGCAAGGCTGGAAAGCTTTGAACGGCACCAGAAACGAGCACAGATGCTGTCAGGGAGCAAATGCTCAGGCTGGCAGAGAGCCCTGATGGCTGTGCTGGAGAGCTGGGGGCATCAGGGTGGACAGAACCGTTAAGTTTGGCACCATGGACCACTTCCCACAGGGAATGTCTAGGATGCCATATCCAGAGTGAATCAAGGTTGAGATGCTTTCCTGAGAAGCCAGATGATGTAGGCTTGACTGCTTCAGACTGAGCAGGATCTAGAAATCAACATCTGTCATTTCTGGGCACATAATCTGAAGTTCTGGCTGTTATTTATAACTGAGGTCAGGCTCTCCACGCTCACCCATCTGCTTCAGCCCTCGGAATAACCTGTGCTAGGGTGGGTCATGTGGAAGAGCCCAGCAGATCAGCTCCTGTCTCGCTCACAACCAAAGCAGCTGTCCAGGAGACAAACAGACGGCAGCCATGGATATTCCCCAAGGACCAGCCACACCACTTCTCCAGATTGTACATTGCAGCTCAAGGAACTGGAATTACTGCCTGGACTAACAGAGCACGATTTCCCTCATTTCACACAGTTCTCACTGGCAAGCACCACCCACGTCCTACAATTTTCTTACGCACCAGGTAATGTTTTCTTACAATGCATTCCAGAGTTGGAACCCTTCCTGGATCACCTACGAACACAGCATGGCTGGGGAAGAGTCTGCAGGATGGAGTCCTCCCACTGACTCCTAAAATTAAAGGGTTTTTCACCCTTCACAGGAACTGTCTGGAGCCTCCTCATGAGGGGGCAGCTCCTATCTCTGCTCCCTGGGACAGGGACAGGACCCAGGGAACGGCTGGAGCTGGGCCAGGGCAGGTTCAGGCTGCAGATCAGGGAAAGGTTCTTCCCCCAGAGGGTGCTGGGCACTGCCCAGGCTCCCCAGGGAATGGGCACGGCCCCGAGGCTGCCAGAGCTCCAGGAGCGTTTGGACAGCGCTGCCAGGGATGCCCAGGGTGGGATTGTTGGGGTGTCTGTGCAGGGCCAGGGGCTGGGCTGGGTCATCCTGGTGGGTCCCTCCAGCTCAGGATGCTCTGTGGTTCCATGATTCTTGTAAAGCTCAAGGGTAACAAACTGAGAGAGAAACCTAAGCTCAGGAACTGCCCCGTTTTTGGCTGTTAACACACACACACTATTTAGGCTCTACAGAAATTGCCAAGAGGAACACCAAAAAAATCCTGTTCTCCCTTGAACTAAGAGAGGATTTCACCTGACTCAGGGGACCAGCACCACTGTTTGATCATTATTCCCCAAATGAGACTCATGCCAGCTTACCCTCACCAGGCAGTGCAGGAGCATGGAGCTGATAGGGGCAGAGTTGCCTTCTGTCCTGTGTTTTTCTGCTTTGCAGAGGGAAATCCTCCACCACTCTGCTGAATCACCAGCCAGCTCTTGCTACCCAGTCAATTATTTCAGAACTATTGCACCTGCTATCCCTTCATTACTTTATTACTTCTGCTTGAATGGGGAAAACAACATCATAAACCCTGTGTATAAATCACTCTCCTAGAATAACAGCCAAGAAAATAGGACAGAGAGAATTAATCTGGTCCATGCCTCTGCTCAGCACTAAGCATTACTCCACTGATCATTTTAGAAGAGGTTATAAAAACAAGTAACAATCTTTTCATCTTTCTGGAGAGCAGAATGAGCTTTTCCTCACTACAACTGCTGCCATTTCAGTTCAGTCCCAGTTGCTCTGTTCCAGTATGGTGAGCAGCTTCTGCCTTTCTAGCACACCTTTATACATCTGAAAATAGCTACCATGTCTTCCCTTAACCTTTCACAGGCTTTTTGTCTTTACAGGTCAGTATTTCTAACCAGCACTCAGCTGCCTCCTTGTCCTCCAGACTCCCTTCCTTTGCTCTGCCTCTGCCTTCAGATGTGCTGCCACAGGCTGGTGCTGAAGCTTTTCCAGCATCAAGGAGAATGTCAGGATTTCTGCACTCCAGAAAGCATTCTGTTAGCTTAGTTTAGGGTTTTTTTTCAACTGCATGACACTGTCCAGGCGTGGGCAGCTTTTGATCCTCTACTGCCTGGATTCTTTTTCTAATAAAGTGAACCAGCCCTTGTCCAGCCCTTGTCCTCTGCACACCATTTATCAGTTTCCAGCTCAAGCACTTCTCTCCAGTAAAATCCTTCAAAGTTTACTTTGGATATTCTAGTTGTCTCCCAACTTTCTACCCTCTAGCTTTGCTCCATCACTTCAATTCTCTCTCATTCTGTCCTTCCTCTCTTACCTGCATCCAAAGCAGCGTGGGCAGCAGGGGAGGGGAGATTCTGCCCCTGTGCTCAGGTGAGACCCCACCTGCAGAGCTGCCCCAGCCCTGGGCCCAGCACAGGGAGGACCTGGAGCTGCTGGAGAGAGGCCAGAGGAGGCACCAGGGGGATCAGAGGGATGGAGCAGCTCTGCTGGGAGGAAAGGCTGGGAGAGCTGGGATTGTTCAGCCTGGAGAAGCTTTGGGGTGACCCAACTGTGGCCTTCCAGTGCCTGAAGGGGCTCCAGGAGAGCTGGAGAAGGACTTTGGAGAAGGGCCTGGGGTGTCAGGACAAGGGGGAATGCCAGATGGAGAGATGGGATATTGGGAAGAAATTCTCCCCTGTGAGGGTGGGGAGGCCCTGGCACAGGGTGCCCAGAGAAGCTGTGGCTGCCCCTGGATCCCTGGCAGTGTCCCAGGCCAGGCTGGACAGGGCTTGGAGCAGCCTGGGACAGTGGAAGGTGTCCCTGCCATGGCAGGGGTGGCACTGGATGGGCTTTAAGGTCCCTTCCCACCCAAACCATTCTACGATGGACCTAAGAGACAAAAAGAGAATACACAAGACTCTGAGATAGAATTAAAATATTTTACCTTAAGTTCTTAAGACAATCTAAAGGCATTAACTGCATAAATCACCTACATAAAGTCTATCTTATGTTCCTCTTTCTATTTCTAGTGAGGTCCTAAAATAATCCCATAGCGAAAAAACGTAAGTTCTCACATTTCTTATACCAGTTTAACATCTACTCAGAATTTGGAGACCTCAAACAGCAGCACGAACGTGTCTTTCTAACAACCTGTGTTGCAACATATTTCCTTAAAATATCTGTCTTAGCATTTTCATTGCAACTAATTAGCCAGACTATAGGCAAGTCTAGAGAAAGCTAATTCCGTACTGAAAAAGGTCAGGAATTTGAGGCTGATGGGCTGTACTCTTTAGACATGGGAAGACATTTGAATTCTATTACAAATAAATGTTTTGAATTGTGCTATAAATGTAACACTCAAGCTCAATTTTAACTGCAAAGCAAAGAGATTCACAGCTCCACAGAGATCACTGTTCAGGGGAAAACAACTCTGCCAGCTGGCAGAAAGGGAAGAGAGAGAAGAGAGACGCTGAAATAAATTCGTGCCCCAGATAAAGAGGCAGAATTAGAACCCAGCCTTAGTGCAGAGCAGTGTTCAAGGCATTGCTCAATGCTCAGGCCAGGCTGGATGGGCTTGCAGCAATCTGCTTAGGGGAAGGTTCCCTGGCCACGGCAGGGGGTGGAACAGGATAAATTTTAAGGTCCCTTCCAACCCAAACCAGTCTGTGACACTGGTAATTTACAGTCCATATGTTCAGCAGTTACATTTAAAATCATCCACTACCCAAGCAGAAAGGTGGGTTTGAATCCTCCCTGGGTCATTTCCTCCCTCCTGGATCAGTCACAAGGACAGTGATGGCTGACAGCAGCTCCAGAGTGGATGTCACACGTTTGGGATGTCCCCAGTTCGTGGGGAGCTCTGGACTGAGCTCCCAGTTCATGAACCTGGGCAGAGAATCCCATTAAATAGAGAGGAATAAACTCACAGGTCTGTTCAAGTGAGCTCCAGGGACCAGAACTGCCTTAATAATCCCCAACAGAAGTTCAGAAACACTTCAGCAAAAATAATGCTTACAGGGAAACCAGGAAGATTATTTTTCACTGACATAACTTCTGAACACTTCTTGCCATAATTAAATTCCCCTGGCAATAACACAGATAAAACCCCACAGTTTTAGTGCAATGAAAATGCCTGAAAGGAGGCTTTATATTGTACAGTTAAAAAAAAAGTTATTATAGGTGCTAGGAAAGCAAGAGAATACAAGTATTTAAATTAGGTTTGTTATTTTTGCAGGATTTTTTAAAAGAAATCTGGTAAAAAAGAAGTCTAGGTCTTCAAGACAGCAAAATGAAAAATCAGAAATAATTTGAAGGAACAGCATTAAAGAATTGCCTGTAAGACCAGTGCAATGATTTAGTGCTTAGCATAATGTCCCTGATGCACTTAGGGACAAAAGAATTAAATTTCAAGTCCGTCAGTCTCCAAATTTGTAGGAGAGAGATATAATGTCAAGTGAATTAAAGAAGATGGATGAGCTGATGGATTCAAAGGGAGCAATCAGAGTCTTCAGGATACAGACAGGTCTGGCAGTTGCAGAACGAGGACTGACAACCTAAAATGGCAGGAAGAGGGAAACCAACCCCCAAATATCAAAGCTCTGGAAATAAAGGTACAGAGAAGCAAGGGTGGACTCTGAGCCCCAGTGAGGAGGAACGATGAATAACATTTTTAAACAGATTTCAGTAGCCAAACTTCCATTTCCCATCAGTAGCACTAAGTGATTTCCACTTTGCTAACATCCTGCATTTAAGCAGAACTCCTCCCAGATACACAAAGCAGCCCTGCAATAAAAACCTGCTACAATTGATTAGAGGACAGAGCAAGGAAAGCTGGTGGAAGTCTGGGACGGATCCGCTCAGGCAGACAAGGAGCACACGATGTTTTCTCAGAATGCATCAATCACACAGAAAACCCAGAGGATGTGGTGCTAACAGGGAGTCTGAGCCTCTCAGACATCCTTTGAGAGAGACAGGAAAATGCTTTTAATTCTCTTACCTGGGGGAATTTGCGTTTGATGGAGATCAGGGCCCCCTCCGGGAGCTTGGCGAGCTCCGAGTCCCGCACCGCGTGCACCGTGGTGGCTCTGGGCTGGTGGGTCAGGGCCTCCACCTGCAACAGCACAGGGACAGAGCGTCAGCGACAGTTCACAGCCTCTGTCAAACACCAAACATCAGCACGAAGGGGCTGAACCGCTGCCAGGAACTGGTGCTGCTCCCACACAGCCCGAGCAGGGCCCTGCCCGGCCCAGGGGTCTCACCACAGCTGCCACCAGCATCTCTGCACCCCAAATCTCTCAGGCACGCCCTGTGCCATGGGGCAGCTGCAGCTCCTCACAACCAGAGCCCACAGCCCCAGAGAGCCCCCAGAGGGAAAGTTTTGTCCGAGCTTCGGCAGCCTCACACTCTGAGCATCTGCAGAGGGAGGGAAGGAGCAGCTTCCAACAGCTGCCAGAACAACCAGAGTGAACTCAGCACCACAACAACCCTGAGGGCTTTTCACCCCTCACTTCTAATGGTGATGGAGCCATCTAAGAGCCAGGAAAACCCCACTGCTCTACTGCTCCCGCCTTCCTCAATGCCACCCTGAAACCCTTCCATTGTACCTCTGGAAGCTGAATGGCAATGACCTTGAAATAATTGAGACTTCCTACAAATTAAAAAAAGGTTGAGAGCAGGATGGGTGGGCCTTGAGCAGCCTGGGGTGGTGGAAGGTGTCCCTGCCATGGGGATGCAACAAGATGAGCTTTAAGGTCCCTTTCAAGCCAAACTAGCCTGGGATTCTAGGGGCAAATCAGCACATTCGGGCCAGAAACGAGCACTGCTTTTCCATTATTTAAATTTTTTTTTTTACATATGCATGTTTGCCTGTGCTGTGTAAACAGGAATGCCTGACTGGTTCAGGCTGGAAGGGAGCAGTGGAGCTGATCCAGTCCCACCTCCCTGCTCAAGCAGGATCCCCTGGAGCAGTCGCTCAGGGTTGTGTCCAGACAGGTTTTGGGTATCTCCAGGCAAGGAAAACCTGTGCCAGAACACACCTCCCTGACCAGTGCCCAATTATTTCACCTAGAAACATCTACTTTATTGACAGCAGAAGTGTAAAGACAAAGATGGTGACACAAAGAGAGTTAATACAGAGATTTTCTCCTTTATGGAGAGAACCTGCCACCATATAAACAACCTGGGGTAACAAAAGAAAAACGCAGCTGCTGCCCAAACCCCACCTGCCCCAGACCTGCCACTGCCTCTTGTGTTGTTTGGAAATGCAGAAATCCAATTCCCTGGTGAAGTCTCTTCCCGTGGCCAGTGAGTTATCCTGCCAGGAGAGATGGCATCACCAGAGCTACAACCCTTCATTGCTTAGGAACAGCCTGGTGCTCCATTTTAGGAGTTCCAGCAGCAGGCAACGTTTATTGGGCTTAAAATCCACAGACCAGCCATTTCCAAACAAACGGTTGTCACTGCAGCAGCTGGAATTCCTGAGGTTAAAACACAAACAGAAAAATCCCTCCCTAACTGCAATTGACTCACATTTCGAATCAAAGTGAACATGACTTTGCATTTTTAATTTTCCACTAGGAAAAGAAATAAATAATATATCACCTTAGAGCTGTTTGAGTTGTTTGGAGGTTGGGGGATTGATGGTTTTATTTGTTTGATTGATTTTTGGGGCCTTTTCTCAGGATTTTTTTCACTGCTTATGTTGACAGCAAATTCCAATAGAAGCAATTAATTCCTCACAGAACTAAGGGCTCACACACACTAAATGAGCACCAGATTAATAATAATAATAAATAATAATAAATAATAATAAATAATAATAAATGCCCTGTGCCAAACACACAGCTCAGTGATCCCACTTCCAGCAAGATCCCTCCTTGGAAGGCTCCATGGGCACAAAATGGACAGTCCAGCCATCCAGAACATCTCGAGCTCAAAAACTTGCCATTAGTCCAGAAAATTGAGATGAACTTGCCAATATTAACTCAAATTTCACCAGCACCAACTGCTCTGCATGGAAAACAGCACAGGGAAGTTTAAAGCACCTTCTTTTTGCAAGCCTCAGCCTCTGTTTTTTGCTCAGGTACCAGGGATGTTCTGTTCTGTCATCACATTTTAAACTAATTATATAGAAGGGCAAAAAAATAAAAAAATCATCTTTGTACATGCATTTATGGAGAAACAAACCCCCTTAAGGCTCCCCAAAGGGCTGTGTAAGGTGTTCTGCTTTATCTCTCTCCCCTATTACCAGCTTTTTATCACAGGTTCTTGGCTCTGTAATTTACCTTCCTCCTCCTGAAAGCAGGTTAAGAGTTTCAGCTGTTAAAATAAAACCTTTCCTCTCAGCCTGGCACCTCCTGACTGAGTTTAATTTGTATCAAGAAGAAAAACACTCAAACTGTCCGAGATCCTTTTCCACAATTTCCGTGATATATGAGTGCATAAAATTAACTGTGCTCCAAGGGGCTCCTGAGCCTTTCAGAAAAGATGAAATTTGTAAATTTGTAGAAAAGGGAATTAAATTTTAACTTTAAACACAGCCTCAGGGAGGGTTTTTTAGCTCCAAACCGTAACATTGTCTTTTTGATAGAGCAGAGGGCACAGGGAGACCTTTTCCAAACCTCCTTCCCAAGGAGGCATTAAAACCTCCAAATCTGCAACAGCACCAGTCCCAGAGAGCCCTGCAAGTGCTGACTGCAATTCCCAGGTGATTACAGAAATGGGATCTTGGGCTGTTCTTACATACAGGTACTATGGAAGTCTTTGATACTTTCATTTACAAACACCCCAGGACTCCAGCACGGAAAATATCTGGGTCCCACCCACTGCACACAAGGAAATTCAAACTGTGCTTCCTCCTTGGCTATAATCATCTGAGCTCCCAATCTCTATATTTATTAATAATCCAAATTGTTCACTTATTAATTATCCCAGAGAAGCTGTGGCTGCCCCTGGATCCCTGGAAGTGTCCCAGGCCAGGCTGGACGGGGCTTGGAGCACCCTGGGACAGTGGAAGGTGTCCCTGCCCATGGCAGGGGTGGCACTGGATGGGCTTTAAGGTCCCTTCCCACCCAAATCATTCTGTGATTCAATAATTAATTATTTCCTCCTCACTGAAGTGTGAGGGCTCTCATTTGCATCATCTGCAGGATGATTCTCAACCTTCAGCACATTCTCCCCTCTTCACACCCTGTGGTTTTAGAGCCTTTTTTGCACTGGTTCTACACTGCCTGCACATGGAAATCTGCCAGACCCATTTGGTTTTGGCTACTCCCATCTCTGCTGGAGATCAAAAACATTCTAACATTGAGTTGCAGTTCTCCCCTAAAAATAACACTTTTTTACTCTCTATTTTTTTAATAAACCATTTGAGATATCAACTGCTCAGAGATTCAGATATTTTTCTTCTTGCTTAGAAAAAACCAGAAGTCTCATGCAATATGAGTATTTAAAATCATTTCAACCTTAAGCCACGTTCAAATCCTCGGACTCCTCTGCCCAGTGAAAATTTGAACAGGTTTTCTTGTTTTTCCAGGTTTGTAAAAGCACAAGACTCGGACATCTAGCTTGAACTTCAAAATGAACAAAATCCACTTGTGATCAGAAGACTGTAGGATTATTTCCTTGGTCACAAAAAGGGAAATTTAACATTCTGATCACCCACCACAGCTGCAGCAAACAACACAAAACCACCTCCACAATAACGTTAATAACCAAATGTTTCAAGAAATAGCATTATTATCTTTCAGATCTTATTGAACCTGACTGGGGAGAGTGTTTATTTATATATTTGGTTTCATAATCACCCAAGGCTCTCTCTTGAGCTCCTTCCCAGACTACCATTAGCATCACTCATCCACACCAGCACGAACACAGCCACAGCATTCGCTCCAGTGCAAAAAAGAACCAGTGGAATCTTTCCCACTTCTCCTCAATCTCAAGCCAACACAAGCCTCTTCTTGCTCGAGGCGATTGTACATCTCTGTTCTTCTCATGTCACATCCATTCCTCCTCCTCCTGCTTCCTAACAAGCCTCTAAATAAGTTCCACCTCACTGCCCATTTTCGGGCTTCTCTTTCAGTTTCCTGCATTTGCCATCCTCGTTGTTCCTGTCTCCCTCCAACACCCTCCAGTTTTCCTGGACTTCCCGGACTGCCGAGCCCACCACGCCCTCTGCTCTACCTGGACTGGCTGCTCCTCTCTCTGCCACCTCCTTACCTGGTGTCGTCTGCTTTTCTCTCATGCAAGAACCTCAGCGAGCCCACACTGCAGTGCTAATCTCACCTGGAACTCCATCCCTCTGAAATCCTGCTGTGCCTCATTTTAGCAGCCCTACGAAAATGCTCAAAGTTCCCTTCACTGCTCCCCTGGCTCCAAGGTCGGCCCCTTGCCTCCTCATCCTCAAAATCCCTCTCTATCTCCAGCCCACCCTCAGAAATCTGTCACTCATCACTGCCTTTACTTCCATTCCCTCTAATTCGAGGGAATGACACAGGAAGAGCGTCTCAAGAGCTGGAATAATTTGAATCAGGGAGCACAGAACGATCTCCAGTGTTACACACTCTGTGGTTCTTGTAACTAATCATGATGTGACCGTGGGTGAGGGTCCTCCTGCAGTGTTGTGGTTGTGTTGTTCCTAACGCTTACAGAAAAAATAAAAACACCCCAACCCTCCTAAAAAACCCCTAAACACAAGACCTGTGCTCTTTGTACTGTTCCAGTGAATTCTGACAGGGAGGGGTTTTAAGCAATCGAGTGGAAGGGGCAGAGGGATGGAACCAGATGAGCTTTAAGGTCCTTTTAAACCCAGATCAGTCTGGAATTCCATGATTCCCACACCTCTTAGTTCAGTATTAAACAGTGACAAAACCAGGTTTTGCTGCCTCCATCCCATACGATGCACATGATTCACAACCCTGCCTTACAAGTTCTTTCTGAAGAAGAAGTGCTGCTGTAAATCTTTTAAAGGGAGGGGAAAAGCAATTTATACTCTCATGACCTCTTTTGACTTCATTTCCAACAGCCATTCCTGACAGTTATTTACAGCTTTCCAGATTACACAGTTGGCAAGTGGAAACCAGCAAGTGACATATTCTGCGAGTTGCTCTAAGTACAAATTCCCTTCTGAGCTGCATTCAAGAAATCACTGTATTTGCTTAACTTCTGGTGTGTGCACAGCCCCAGTGTGATGAGCACAGTCACTCTCCTGCTCAGGCTTCAGCATCTCTGGGACTTCCTGGAGGAAACTGGGGCTGGTGTAGGGCAGTTGATTTGCTGGCAAGAAAAAGTTGCTTCCCCAGACAAATTCAGCCTCAGTTTGACAAACTGTTGGGTGACTTTTCTCACAGTCAGCAGCCACTAAAAATGCAAATTATTTCCAAGTAGTTTCTTGTGGAGATTATTTCTTTTCAAGTGAGATTTCAAGCAGATCTAGTGCATGAGGAGACACGTCCAGTGCAAATGTTCAGAGCCCCAGGCCTGTTCTCTCCATCCTCCAGCCAGGAGCACATTTACGCCAGGGGCTCTTCCCGTGCATTCCCATCCATTCTGTAATACACTGCCTTCAGTTTCTGTTCTTTATGGCCACTATTCCAACCAACAATCTGTCATCCTCTCACACATCATATTTCTTCCTCTCCCATTGATTTTTCCTTGCTGCCAGCTCACAAAAAGCAGCAATCTTTCCTCACCAAGGGAACCCTTGTGCTGACACGACGCACACAGGTGAAAGCACCAGTTACAAGGAGACCCTGGGAAGAAGGGCAGGACCCCAAGGATTATTAAATCATGCAGCTTAAACTCTTCATTTCCAAATTCTCCCCCATGACAGCCACAATCCCTGTCTGGTAATTAGCCTGATACTTGTATTGTCTTCAGCACAGGCTTGGCTCCCACCAGGAGCACCAAGGGAGCAGGCAGGGCCTGTCCTCACAGGGTGCAGCTCCAGACACACCTGGGTGACACTGGGGGTGCACAGACCTCCCCTCTGGAGAGACCATCTGCCAAAACTCCTCACTCCATCCTGCAACACCCACCCCAAAGCAGGCCAGGCACTACACAAAGCCACCAGCTCACCCCAGGGCACTGGGGAAGCAGCAGCACAGAGGGGACACAAAGGACAGGGATGAAAGGGCACGGAGATGAACACGAGGAGGGATAAGGAGAATAACACTGACACCTGCTGCTGGTTCAGGAGGCTCTGGAGAAGGGACAGGCAGTGAGGCAGCTGACAGGTAGCACACCTGTATCTCAAGGCCAACACCAGCACTGGAAGAGCACAAAAGAGCCACCTGGGGATTGTCACAGCAGCGTCTGTGTCCAGACGAGGGCAGGAGCTGCTGCTGCTGCAACTGAAGCCAGTGATGCAACATCACCAGTGTTACACGAAGGGCAGCCAAACACTACATGGAACATTGGTTTTTCTGGCTTAAACATGCTGCTCTCAGACCCTTCTCCAGCTCAGCTGCACCTGCAACAGCAGAGGATGCTCATCCCAACAGTGTTTGCTCCAGCCCCAGCTCAGAAGGACCTGAAACATCAACTTGTTTGTATCAGAAAAGGACAAAGGAGGAGACACTGATGGAAGCAGTGAATGAGTGGGAAGAGCAACCAGACAAGCTGCAAATCGATGCTATTTGTGGGAGCAGTGCCAGTGGATGAACTCAGAACACCATGTACTCTTCAAAGTTGTTCTACCAACCACCTTCTGCAATCTCCCGTGTGCCAAGTTAACCCCGTGACTGAGGACATCCAGCCCTTCTGCTGTGTGCAAAGAGGAATCTAAACCTCCCTCTCTCATTTTTTTAAATAGATAAACGTATTAAAAAAACATGAAAGACTTACACACACCCGTGCATGGAAGTCTCGTGTATCTATACATGGCTATACGTAAGAGTAGATCTAAAATCCAGGTAAAAGTGAAATAAGGCTGAGCTTGCTACCTTTTGTAATTAGGGCAGATGGAGTCATGCCACAGGTTCTCCCCAAAGGACTGAGGCTGCACTTTGCAGCAGGGCAATGACAGTCCTGTTGCAGCAGTGAACGTCATTAAGGGACAGAAAACAGGAAGATTAAAGCTGGGAAGGGAATTCAGCCCAGCCTCCTGTATTTAAGTTTTACTCTTTGTATAGGTGTGGCTATAGAAGAGATTCGAAGTTTCAGGCACATTTCGCTGCCCTAAATCCAACATTAGGGCCAAAATACCACCAAAAACCATGTCAGAAACCACCTAAGACACCCACACCAAACACCCACCAAAACCATCACATTTATCCAGGTTCTTGGAAGAGGATCTGCAAGTGCAATGCCCTGGGCAGGCTGCTCCTCTTTAGGTGATTTACACCTGAATTTCCAGGACAGAAAAAGAGAGAACAACCCATGATGAGCTGCTCAAATACTTTCCTAGAAGGGAGAGGTATAAATGCTTTTGACTCAGCTTCACACAAGAGTCCCAAACCTGGCTTGACCCTTCCCCACCCTCCATTGCCAACTCTTCCCCCAAAAATCCTTCCTGTCACCTCCACGGGACTCTGTTCCCGACACTCACTGCCCTCCAAGCATTCTGGTGGTGATGACACGGATCACACTTTTATCTCTCTCTCTCAGTGGCTTTTATATAATGATGCTTGCCAAAAAAAAAATAAAAAGGTATTATCAAGGGAAAAAAACATTTCTTTTGCTTTCAATGGCCTTGTACCTTTGCCAGGGTTAAAGGGGATGCAATATTAACCTTTGCTGTTCCCCAGCCAGCCTAGTTCCATGTGGCATCCCTCAGCATGGAAGGGAGAAAGGAGAAGGAGGCAGGGGAAGTAAAAAGCTGTCCTGCAGGGGATCAGGAGGTGTATCAAGAGTTGACAGCTGGAATTAGCAAACGTTATCACAAGGGAGTTCAGCTGGAAGCAGGAGGGACACACAGAATATCCTAAGGAATGACAGTCTAATGCATGAAATCCCCTGTCTGGAACCCAGCAGGTCACAGTTTCCATCACTATCTGTCATCAAAGCTCCTCATACTCTCTGAAAAGAACGTGGCCTAGGACATAAAGCACATCAAGCACTGCAGTGGTACCCGGGGCAGCTCCACAGCCAAACGACTTTCCCACACAACACAAATCCACATAATTTAATGCCAGATCCTGCCAAAGCCGGGCTGTGGTTTTCCCAGCCAGCCAGGAGAACACTGAGCTGCACCACAACCATTTGCAGTTATGGGTGGTCTCCGACCTTCAGCAGCTATTTAGAACTTGAGGCAAACGAAGATAAAAGAGAAATCGCTGTGGATAAAAAGAAGAAGTAGCTGTAAAGAGTCTGAAAAATAGACAGCACTCAGCAGCTTCACTCAGGGAAGATCCTCACAGGAAACCAAGGTTCATTCAGATGGCTCAGATCAGTGACTCAAGTTCAACAAAAACACTCTCAAGACGGGCTTGGAATCAGGACACAGCTTCTCATTTCACTCTGACACTAATTCAGATGTGCACATGTGAACTCATTCCTCAGGGCTTCCTCTGCCTCCCTTTGGGGCTGGCAGATGCTGGGGGTTTGCTGTTTGTGGTTTGGGGATTGGTTTGGGGATCGGTGTGTTGGGGGTTTCACTGGATGCTTTGGAGTTTTTTGTTGGTTGTTTTAAATATGAGTTCACACCTAAGATGCTGCTAGGAAAATAACCATTTTTAGTAATGTATTACCAAGAGAGAGAGAAGAAGATGAAAAGAGAACAATCCCTTCCAGGGCCGTGTCTTCCAGCTCTGTTCCTGAACCTCATCCACCTCCAATTCCCGCAGCTATGGGCTGTGCACAGTGTGCCTGAGGTGGTAATAATCTGAATTCACCTGAAATAGCTTTATAGCATCTTACAGCTTCAGCAAATGAAGTAGCCATGGTTTGACAAAATCACAAAAATTCAAGGAACTGGCAAAAAAATTCACATGTTTAAAAAAGGCAGAGCAAAGCAGCCTTAATGTGGAGGGTGCAGTGACATTCAGCTAGCTTTGGAGCTGCCTGATAACATTAATACTGATAAAGAACAAAAGCCTGAGAAGTGTAATCCTGATACTTCCCTTTGTGTGATTCCTTTGAGGACTGCACAGCAATTAAAGATTTCTAACAGTGTTACATTTCCAAAGCACAATGCTCCAATCCCCTGACGAAATTATAAGCCATTTACAGATTCTTCTTGGGTTTCAACTTTTTAGAGAGAAAAAAAAGCTGTGGACATTTAGCTGTCTTAATTAGATGAACAGCTTAACATCTAAAAACATTTTAAATGTCTTACTTCTAGAATGTAAAACATCATTTCCTGCCCAGCAGGACCGGTGTGCTGCAGCACCGGCAGCTGAGGGTTCCTTCTCTGCAATCTCTCCCTGTGTTACAGGAGTCACTGCACAAATGTCTTTCTGCACTTGTTCAGCGGTTTCTGTACCCAAAAGTGACTGCGTGTAGCCCTCCTGATAAGAGGGACGTTCTGGTTGGCAAAGAGAAGCAGAAAAGGTATTGAATTAATCAAAACATCACTGCAGCTTCCCCCCTCAGCAGGTATTTTTGAAAGCTGACTGGTTTCTGGTCAGACGCTGCACACGACAGTGTCCTGGGAGGGGGTTTCCAGTAAACCCAGCTCTACACCACCTAAAAGCCCAGCTCTGGAAAATATTTGGAGTTAACAGCTGTCTCTGAGGCCCCTGAGACCTGTCCTGGCATTCAGTCATCTCCTCAGCTCTGCAGCCATCATTCAGAGCTCAACGAAGACAAAGTGAGGCCTTGCTCAAAAACCTCATTGCACTGAAGGTTCCATCACCTGCGGGTGTGTGAAGGGCGCACGCAGTGCACCAACAACTTTAGTTCAGCAGCAGATTATTCTGAGGGATGGCTCTGATAGGTTTCTTGCCTTCTCCTCACCCACTCCTGTCCTCCCAGCAGTGCAAAAAGCAAAGAACACCTTGCACAACGCATGCCTGGAGTTGTGACCCTGTGTTCTGACGACCTGCTCTGCAGTTCGGAATAAACCAGGGGATAACTGCCCCAGTCTCAGCAGCACTGCCAGGAACAACACAACCTCAGAGCCTGGGCCAGCACCTGCTACTGACAGGCACAAAAATCAAATTAAAAGGAATCCTCTCTCACACACAACAAAGTGCTAATGAGATCAAGAGAACAAGAGTAAAATCTACAATTTCCAGTGGTTAATCAAGATCAAAACCAAAGCAGCATCAAGAAAAGAGCTGAGGGACTAAGATAAGCGTTTTAAACGAGTAGCTTGGTGAAGAGATGCCCTTTCACTGTATCAGCACACAGTTGGCTTCTCTGATCTCCTCTGGGATCACCTGGCCACCGCAAAAGTGACACTAGAAGAGTGGCTCTTTAGCTGGCAGAACAGTTTCATAAAATTCACACTGCAACATTTTTCTCCAAATGCATCTGTAGCAATGGCATCATCAAATTAAAAGATTTCCCCTAAATGGGTCAAATCTCAGTCTCTAGAAAGCAAGACTTATGTCAACTATATTTCACCAGGGAGGGAATTATTTAACAGATTCATCATTGTCCTTTAAAAATTACTTGGAAGTTTTTAAATTGAGTTTTGACTTGATTTGATCAGATACAGTGCCTGGAGTTGCCCAACAACAGGGCCAACAGCAGTCCCTCCAAAAAGGCTCCCAGGGAGTCAGGATCCCTGTCCCCTGGCAGAACTGTCCTTGTCAGCTCTTCAAGGAACTCCACAGGGAAGGAAACTTCAGTTTCTAATCTGTTCTTCTCCCCCTGCATCGACAGAGCTCAGGAACAGATGCCATTGAGTCAGTGCAGGGAACAAAACAGTTCGAGCCACAAGTTGAGCCTTGGGAGCGCACGCACACACTTGAAAATCACCATCTTGTCTGAAAGCCTTCATCTTGCACTGCTTTGTTTCTGAAAGCAGAAATGGCAGAGCCTCATCTCTTATGCGAATGCCACGTGGCATTTTAAAAGTTCTGACATTAAGGCAGTAAACAAAAAGCCATTGACTACAAGACTCTCGTGTTTTCTTAGTGCCCACAATTACGGATGACACAGGAGGGTCTCGGAGGCGTTCAGGGAGGAACAAGCCACCAGTTCACCAAAAAACCAATTACCAACACCAACTGCTGCTTTCATGCCATGCAAGCACCCAGAACCCCAATTATGTTAATGTCAGGAAAAAAACCACAACCCTTCAGCAGGTTTTTAAAGGTTTATAACAGATTCCATGGAAGGGGATAAACAAAACTTTTTAAAAGCAAAAATATCATTTTGCTAATGCCCTCTGCATTAATGCTGGCATTCTTCACAGATCCTCCCCCGTGTTTGCAAAAGGCAGCCAGAGCACGGAGACACTTCCAACAAACGGCAGAGTGAGTCAGTGGGGATGGGAGCTGTGGGCAGGAAGGAGATGACAACGTCCACGGAGTCACTGAAGTCTCCAACGTGATTCATGTCACAACAGGGATCCAAAACAGTGACTTGTGCTTTAGGCACACACTGCACGGGTATTCCTGTACCCCCGCCTGGGCACTCAGCAGCAAACAAGGCACTGCTACAGCAAACACAGCCCAGCCCATTCACCAACCCACCTCCTCCTTCCTGCCCAGATAAACAGCAGGCCCAGCCTGGAATGTTACACCAAAACCAGCACTAGTCCTTGCACAGGTAGAGCTTAAGCCATTCCACAGAATCACTGAATTGTGAAAGAACTTGGGTGGGAAGGGACCTTAAAGCCCATCCCATTCCACCTCCTGCCACGGGCAGGGACACCTTCCACTGTCCCAGGCTGCTCCAAGCCCTGTCCAGCCTGGCCCTGGGCACTGCCAGGGATCCAGGGGCAGCCACAGCTGCTCTGGGCACCCTGTGCCAGGGCCTCCCCACCCTCTGAGCACCATATGCTGCCCTGTCACTCAAAACTGTTTTCAGAAAGTAGAACAGCTCTGTTTTTAACCTGGGAGCTCTGCAAAACTGCAGGAGCTTGACAGTGAAAAGCTGCAGATCACCACAGGCAGAGGAAAGCAGGAAAATGCCTGGATGTGACAAAACTGACAAACCCTTCACACACCAAAAGGCCTCACACCATCGTGATTAGTCACAAAAGATGTCAGCTTTAGTTCCTGTCAAACCACGTAATTTTACATTTAATGAGGTATCCCAAAGAAAGAAAAAAACAAATGAAATTTGTGGGTGTGCTTTAGCACCTTCCAGCACGGACCTGCTTCTCCAAACACGACCCCAAGCCAACACAACCCCTCAGCCAGAGCAGCACTGAGTGTGGGAGGAGATCCTTAAATACTGTGCACGTGGAAATATCAAATATGGGGCAAGCACCAGCTCAGCCCAGCCTCTGCTAGGAGCACCACCAGAACTGCCTCATGCACTCCACAGGCACAATTTTGGATCAGCTCTCTAAGGGGAGCCTTGGACTCCTCCTTCCCCTTCATTCCTATAAAAAAGAATTTCTTCCCATAGAACTAATCCCAGTTCACGTGTTTTCTGGCTTCAGAGCTATGCTAATTCTGCCTATAAACAGATACACGTTCAGTGTTTAGTTTTCAGCTCAGAAAGCAGAAAAGGGCCTGAACAACAAGCTCAGAACTTCAGAAGTCTTCTGATTTTAAATATAAAAATCAAACAAACCACGCATATTTATGACTTCTATTTCTGCTGTTAACTAGGTCTGAGAAACAAAAAATGAACATAAGAGAGAAATTAAACATGGATAAATACTACAATTTTGAAATGAACAGTTGCTTTAATAACTATAATAATTACATGCTCCCTGAAAAACCTGACAAAGCTTTGAAGTCAGCTCTGCTAATTCTGAGGAGGTTGGACTAGACACTTCCGGGGCGGCTCATCCAAACTGAATCTTCCTATGGCACTAAATTTATTCAAATCCCCATTTAGTGCACATTCCTGCAATTCCTCCAGCCCTGATCTATCAGGCTGCACTGCTCTCACTGGGAGGAAAGTAACGCACGGCACAGAGGAGCACGGGGCAGGACCTGCTGGTCTGGTAGCGACCTTTTCTGCGTTTATCTTTCTTTTCAAACCATGTCTAACAACCCCATTCACCAACCACCCGAAAAACTTCCCGGGCAGAAGGCAGTTTCCCGCGTTTTCAACTTCGGAAGCCCTGAAGATGAACGAGGGATGGGAGCAGGACCGTGCGTGCTCGGCGGGCAGCGAACCGCGGTTTCGCGGCTGCCGGGCCCCTGTGACCCCCTCTCACCACTCCGATGAGGTCCCCCCGGCCGTACTCCCCGGTCAGGTGCTTCTTGCCGTCGTCCATGCGCAGCACGGAGCGCAGGCGGCCGTTCAGCACGATGTACGTGCAGTCAGACTTGTCGCCCTGCCTGCAGGGGGAACAACCAAGAACCAGCGTGAAGGAAGCGTCCCCGCTCAGCAAACGCATCTGGAGGCTTTGAATAAGTCGGTGGTTTTTCCCTGCCTGGCTCGGAAGGCACAGGAAAGTGTTTAATTGACACTTAATGAGCAAATGAGAAACGGAGCAGGCACTTGTTAAAAGGTGACGGGAAATACGTTTGATGTGTAAATGTACAGGCTGTGCACAGTTAGGTGAGGTAAGGAGTGACAGGACAAAAGGGGAATGGCTTCAAACTCAAAGAGAGTAGGTTTAGATTGGATATCGGGCAGGAACTGTTCCCTGGGAGGGTGGGGAGGCCCTGGCACAGGGTGCCCAGAGAAGCTGTGGCTGCCCCTGGATCCCTGGCAGTGCCCAAGGCCAGGCTGGACGGGGCTTGGAGCAGCCTGGGACAGTGGAAGGTGTCCCTGCCCATGGCTGGGGGGGCACTGGATGAGCCTTTCCAATCCAAGGCAGTGGGGGGTTCCATGTCAGGACTGGAAGGGGATGACCAGGGTGTGAGCAGGCCCCAGGGGACACCACAGGCTCATTCCTGGTTGCTCAGGAGCTCATTCCCATTGCAAGGTCAACGTGGATGGGCAGAGGAATTCTGCAGGTCAACGAGAAAAACCCCCGAGTGGCTCTAGATTTGGTGCACACACCTTTGTCTACCAAGAACTTTTTGCTATACCCAGCTGGCACAATTAGGAGTGCTGCTGGGAATGCCACACTTCTGGTGGTGGAGTAAAACAAATGCAAGGAATTCCAGAAGATGTTAACAAGATATTGACAGCTAGGAATGCTTTGATGCACAGAGTAATCCAAAATTTCCACTGGCATTGGTGCTGCAGGTATGGTTACAAAAATTACAATTATACAGATCATGTTCTAAATTAGACTGTTACTCTCCCACCACTGCAGCAACCACATAACAGCTCGACTGCATCCTAGTACATATCCATAAAACTAAGTTTTCCCAAGGTAACTTTTGCCCCTTAAACACAAAACTCCTATTTTCAATTTACTGCTGAATAAGCCTAACTGAATTACCTTTGAGTTTTGCTGTTTATTTCAGAAAGGCTGAAAACCTCTGAACAATAGATCTTCATGCCCTCAACAATGCAGAAACTACCACCAGAACATAGAACTGTCTGTGTCTTAATCAATTATGTCACTCAAAAAGCTTGTCAAGACAACAGAAAAGATGAGGAATAGTATAAAATAATTTAGCAACATGTGGAGACAAGAGACTGAAGCAATGTTGAAGGTACTGCAGAAAGAAAATAATCTCAAAATAGGCAAACAGATAAACCCGATGGAATGTTTGATAAATACAGTCTGAGGTTCTCATTCTACACATCCCCAAGGGAGCACAGCTCACGAAGTAGGAAAATTTCAACAAACATACAATTTTGTCCACATCTCACCTGTAAACAGCTCGTCCAGCCTCGACCTCCATCCAGTCCAGGGCGAAGTCAATTTGCCTGACAAAGGGGGACATTCTCTTCACAACAGTGTGGGCCACCCCCAGCACCACACTGGGCTGCTCCCGCATAATCCTGAGGAGAAAGGGAAGCGTTACTGAACCACCTCCCCACAACAGGAACAGGTGCCCACAGGCAGCACATCCCAGTGCAGCTGGGCAGTAACTCCCAGCCACACCCCACTCCTGCCACCACCTCTCACCAGGGACTCTCTGACAAAACACGGGGCTGCCCAGCTTCCCACCCAGCCCAAATTAAATGGCACTCGGAGCTGGCACTGTCCTAGAAGCAGGATGCCAGTCCTGCTGTCTGGCCCAATTCCCTCCTCCCAGTGCAGCAGGATGGACAGGAGCCATGTGAGCTCTTGTGTATGAGCCACCCTCCTCATTTCCCTCTCACACAGGTCTCTCATGACTCAGGAAAATGTTCATCCTGTCCTCAGGATCTTCCCTCCCTGCTGTTCTGCCCATCTCAGTCTCCTGCTTGTGCTCAGTTTCCCCCACATATCACATCAGAATCTTTTTATATGTAAAGTCTGATGTGCTTAAAAATAAAACCCTGCTCTGCATTTCAAATATTCCCTTTTCCCTGTTGCAAAGACCACAAAGAACTATCTTCTAATAAAGCTCCCAATATTCACACTGAATGTTTTTAGTCATGCTTAAAAGTCTCTAATAATAAAGACACCATGTAATTCAGTATGTTCCTCGAACTGAAAAACTTTGAGAAGGTTCTGCCAGGACAACCTCAAACTCCACACTGACTGTGAGGCCTAGCAAAAAATCACTCTCACAGACACCTGGGAATTGCTCAGGAATGTCTAATTTCTCATTCTTTTTAGACTGAAGATCACTGCACCCTGTCACTGTGGGAGTGAGCACTCAAATACCTCCTGAAGCACTCCAAGGAGTGAACGGATCACACACACGTCAGGTTGCTCTACCTGTCAGGGCAGCTTATCTTTCCTGTTCCTGCGCAGCACCAAGGGCAGACTAGTAAAAAACAGTTATTTCACACGAGAAATAACAATTCACAAAGAAGCAGATTCGTGTCTGCAGCCCCAGCATGTGAAGTGCACACAGAAAGATGAGAGAGCTGCACAAAACCTGCTCATGGACAAGCAGGCTGCTCCAAGCCCCCATTTCCAGCCTGGCCTTGGGCACTGCCAGGGATCCAGGGGCAGCCACAGCTTCTCTGGGCACCCTGTGCCAGGGCTTCCCCACCCTCACAGGGCAGAATTCCTTCCCAACATCCCGTCCATCCCTGCCCTCTGGTAGCGGGAAGCCATTCCCTGTGTCCTGTCCCTCCATCCCCTGTTAATCGTCTCTCTCCATCTTTCCTGCCGGCTCCCTCAGGCCCTGCAAGGCCACAGTGAGGTCATCCCAAAGCTTCTCCTCTCCAGGCTGAACAATTCCAGCCTTTCCTCCCAGCAGAGCTGCTCCATCCCTCTGATCCCTCTGGTGCTTCCTCCGGACTCTCTCCAGCAGCTCCAGGTCCTTGCTGTGCTGGGGCAGCTCTGCAGGTGGGGTCTCACAGAGACAGAACCCCCCCTCCCCTGCTGCCCACGCATTTAGAACACTTAAAAATCCAGCCAGCAAACACCACTATCAAAAGCAGGACAAATTTTCTCTCCTGACCATCTTCTCTTGCCCCGATTTTTCCATGCCATCCCCCCATCCTGACCAAGATACTTACAGACACACGGAAAACACCCAGCCCTGTCTCCCCTTCTCAGCTGATTTGAAAGTTAAATAAAGCCCCTAAAAATTCCTGAATCGTTTAGCTCATTGGTTTTACTCCACTTGCTTATTTAGCCCTCAAAGTCTCTTCCCACACAGACTGTCTGCTGTCGTCAATAAAAGCCACTTACTCTTTTCCTCCCTCACAATATATATCTTAATACTTAATGCATTCAAAATGCAAACTAACAGGCTTCTTTCGTTTCCACTTGGAGCTCTCTCATGTCCCTCAGTGCCATGCAGCTTCTGCAAGAGAATTAACACAGAAGGTAGGACCCATCCTTATGCAGGAGAAGAGAAAAGAGGGTTTTTTTCCCCCATTATCAGCCCAGCTTCCTTCCTCTCACGGGGACATTTACATCCTTGCTCTTCTGCTTGGCACATGCCTGGCACTGGAAAAATTCAAATTCAAAGCTCTGTACTACAGAGGTTTCTGAAGGGACTTTGAGGATTCTTTACTAGAAAGCTCACCAACTGTAACAATAAGGGCTAAGCAGTTTCTGTGAAAGCTTGGAACTTCTGCAGATATTCTTGGGGATGTGGCTGCGACGGGATTTTCAGCTTAGCTGGCAAGACCAAATAAAAATCAAAGCATTTCTGATTCTCTGGCAAGTGCACACGATTAAGCCTCCAAAGTGTGAAATTTACTGAAACAGAAAATGTGAGAGAGCCACCGGTAGCACAGATCCTGAATCTATTCCCTCGGGAGATGCTGGTGACAGCTCGATCCCCGTTTCCCAGGAGCTGCCGCGGGGGCTCCGCTCCCAAAGCACTGCAGGCACCTCCCACGGAATTACCCCTGGATTCACCACACCATCAGCTTGTGCCACCCCTGGCCTTGCACTCTGCATCTACAGACGGCCATTTACTCATGGCAGCACCACGAAAAAGGCTCCTGCCCTGAAGGCTCAGCGGGAAGGATTTACTCCAACATCCAACACTCAATTCTCTGCCCCGGGCTCCTTCCATCACTGTGCTCTTTGCCTCATGGCAACCATTGACCACGCGCTTTCTGCTTCACCCTCTCATTAATTATTGACAAAAAACACACAGAGTGTTCCAGGGCAGCAGAGAGGAAAAGGGGAAACACACGTGACAAGAAAGGAAGAATGAAATTTTGGAGAATAATAGTTGTTCTTGTCAAATTTCACCTAGTCTGTAAGCTAACAGAAAAATAAACAAATTAAGACAAAAATAATTCCTCTGAGATTCCAGGTAAAGGAGAAAGCTGAACACTGTGGGACTATGAGCATAGAATTTCCATTAAAATGGAAGATAGAACTACATCCTATTTTATTAACAAGTTTTCCTTTCTCATAGAGCTCAAAGCAAAAATGAACCAATAGAAGAAACCTGATGCTTTTCAAAGCCTTTCTCCAATGTCATTTTTAAATATGGGCCTAGGAGTCAGAAGTGCCATAAAGCCTGGGGTTCAGGACAAATTGTGAAGATGAAATGCTGGAATATCACAGAGCTTGTAAAATAGAGAGAACAGAAAATAGACTTTAAAGGAGAAAAAGAAAGACTTGGAAAGGACCCAAAAACGGTGATGAGGTGATGCATTGATGGGTCTTGATCCCTGACTGGTAAGGGGTTAATGGAAGCAGAAAGGTAAGCTGGAATAAACAAGAGGTAATTCAGTTCTTGAGAGAGAAGAGAAATCTCAGGAAAATGAGCTTCAGTAAATGAGAGAGAATCCAGCCCTGAGTATAAAAAAAAAAAGGAGGAAAAGGTGGAATCTGCCTGGCTGGCTCAGACAACATAATGAAATTTGAAGTCAGAAACAAGTAGGAAAACAACAGCAGGAAAAGACAGAGAGAAAAAAAGCAGGCGTTTAGAAGAAATAGCCTGGTACCACATGGAATGGCACAAGTGGGAAGCATCTCTCAGAAATTAGGCCAAAGAGTTGACAACCACCTCAGAGCCTGGGAAAAACACAGCTCATCAACAAGCATCGGCTGAGCACAGCATGTTCAGCTCCTCCCACCTGGGGTGGGAAAACCAAAACCCCACAGTAAGGATTCTGGGGTAGAGTTCATCAGGAATACAAACAACTACAATTATTTAGAGTGCAGGAAGCATGCAGAGATGGACAACATCAGAGTGGCCTAGAAAACACAACAACCCCCCAGAAGTCCCCCACGTAACCCAGGACTCATGGCACATTCCAGAAGTTGGAAAAGGAAATTAGGAAAGGAAATTGTGCATTAGACACAAATTATGTGTGTGAACTAACTGTAACTCTAAACGACAAGATCACAGAATAAATCAAGGGCATTAATCATTATTGTTGGCAACGAGGCTAACCACAGTCATACTGGATTTTTAATTACCTATATTCCCCTTTAAGCATTAAGACCCAAGTCAGGTGCTACTTCTGAAGTCCAGGAAGGAACCTGTGTTGCATAGGGGAATTATTCTTTAACCTGTTCTATTAGTGAGCATTAAAAACCCACACTTACACCCAGATCAATCACTCACAACACACCCAACTCCCTGGCTCTGTCTGGGAACAGAGCTGGGGAGGTTTTCCAGCAAAAAGGAATAATGAATCCAAGAAACAGGGTCTGGCAAAGCAGTAATTAACCCAGCAAAGTGCAGACTCTGGGCAGACTTTCTTATTTGGATTATGAAGTATTTGAATCTTGGGCCATAATTCCCACCCCACTGGCTTAAGTGCTCTGTAGGCCTTGAACAAAGATGTCACCATCCCATGTTCCCTGAACTGCTTCTTGCTGGAGTTAAACCACCTGACAGAGGGACCACAGCTCATCCAGGCACCTAAACCCACCCCAGAAAGTGCATGGTTTGCTGTGGGATGCACCTGCAGCAGCACAGACATCCAACACTTGGATTTAAAATCATGGAATCATTACAGTTGGAAAAGACCTCCAAGATCAGCAAGTCCAAGCTTTAACTGAATACTCCCGGGCCCACTAAACCACATCACAAAGTGCCACATCTTAGGCACCTCTTAGGTGTTCACACGTTTTTTGAACACCTCCAGGGATGGTGACACCACCAGTGCCAGAGTAGCCTGTTCAGATGTCCAACCACCTTTTCAGTGAAGAAATTTTCCCTAAAATCCAACCTGAACCTCTCCTGGCCGTTCCCTCTCCTCCTGTCCCTGTTCCCTGGGAGCAGAGCCCGACCCCCCCGGCTGCCCCCTCCTGTCAGGGAGTTGTGCAGGGCCACAAGGTCCCCCCTGAGCCTCCTTTTCTCCAGGCTGAGCCCCTTTCCCAGCTCCCTCAGCTCCTCCTGGGGCTCCAGACCCTTCCCTGGACATGCTCCAGACTGTCAGTGTCTTTCTTGAGGTGAGAGGCCCAAAATTAAACCCAAGATTTGACGAATGGCCCCCCACCAGCACCCAGCACAGGGGAGACGGTCACTACCCTGGTCCTTTGTTCAAAAGAGTCATAAAAAAATTCTAAAAAATACTTTAAAAAACCCCCAGATCCATGTTTGAATGTCTGAATGGCAGAACTCACTCATAGAAATGGGACTTGGAGATGGAGAGGAAGCTGCAGTCTCTGTTGGCCTTGATGGTGAAGATCAGCGGCTCCCCAGTGAGGACGGCGAGCTGGCCCACGAGCTCCCCGGGGTGGGTGATGAAGAGGCAGGTGTCCTCCTCAGAGTCAATCTTCCTCTGGTACACGTGGAGCATCCCCGAGACCACAAAGCAAACATTGACATCCTGGAGCAAACAGGGGGGGAAAAAAAAAAACCCAAAAAAAAAGCTCAATAAAAATCCCCCAAGATTTTAAAAGCAATTATCCCAGTGACAGCGCTATCACGACCGATCTGTTTCCCAGAAAGCTCCCCTATAGCTTTTGAACAATTAGGTGGTAAAATAAGACACAATAGTGAATTATTAAAAGCAGGTTATGAATATTTAAAACTAAGCAGGCACAATATTGAAAAATGGGTTTTTCTTTGGGTGGTTATGAAAAATGAAGGCTGCATCTTTGAGATATCAAGGAATAACAACAGAATTGGGAGTGGAGGAGATAATGGGGAATCACAGCTGCAGGATGAGGGGCATGGCAGGTCAGCAGAGCAGAACCCAGCGCTGGCACTGGAGCTGCTCATCATCTGCTTTGCTTAAGCTCCTCTATTTACACAGAATTATTATAAATGAAGCTTGTTATATCCTAAACCCACTTTGCTATAAGTGAATAATGCTGGATTGGTTTTGTATGGGGGCTTTACTGCAGCTGAGTGACATCACAAAAACCCGAAGTGCAGGGTGTGAGAAGAGGCTTCCCAGCCCCCACAGCTCCTGAGGAAGGGTGAAGGTGGGACACTCCACACCTTCCCGTGAGGTCCAGGAGAGCTGACAACACCCAGGTACCAGACTCCCGCTCTGGCTCTGGCTGCAGCACCAGTCCCGTGTGCAGGAAGGGCCAGAGCTGGGGGTGCTTCACCTCCAGAAGAGATGGCTTGGGAGGGGACAGGTGGGAATGTTTTATTTCCCATCAATGTGTATAAACACCTCCTGGAGGGGGGAACAGGCTGAGCCAGACTCACCTGATCTCCCTGCCTGGACAGCACAGTGCCAGCAGTGACCTGATGCAGCGTCACTTTGCCGTTCAGCAACGCAGGATTCTGGAAAAGAAAGGAATGTGAGGCACAATTTACTGCTCTGTGCACAGGTAAAGGTCCCAGAACGTGAGGAAGCACCCAAATAAAGCAAGTAAGAACAACAGTTAAGACTATGTTACAAGTACTTGAATCTCTTTAAAATATGGCACCTGTTTTTATATTTCTCTACCCAACAGACATTTCTGCCAGAAGAGAAAAAAAGGTTTGATCCATTTTAATTGATCACACTTGGATTCTTAAGGATTTTCTGTTTGCCAGTTTTCCCTCCAGATTCTTTAAAGGGTCTATAATGAAAAGAGACCTGTATCAGCTGGCATGAAAATCATGAAACACGAAGTTACTTTCAAAGGAAGGTTAAACTAGAGGAGACTCTCTACACCATGGAGTAACTGGACAAGATGATCCAACACTGGCTTTGTCCCAGCACAGCCCTGGGCACACAGCTCAGCTGTGCTGTACCTGCAGAGCAGATTTTCATACACATTGCAGAGGAAAAACTGCCCCAAGCTCATGAACTCCTGTGCTCAGGCAGAGAAAAGTGGGAATTTCCCTCCTAAACTGAAAAACACATAGGAGGAAAGGGTCTTCCCCAAAAGCCTCTCTGTTTAGACCCCAATCTCTTGCAATGTCAAGGAGCTGAGCTGGCTGAGCCCAAAAATTCCTTTCATCCAAACATGGTTTTCACCACCATAACCCTGAGTGCACAACACAGACAACCAAACAGGCATGGAGGGACTCTTCCTTCCACCTCAAAGAACTGCCCACATCATTTGGGGTCCCGTGTGCAGTCAGGATCAAACCCTAATGCTTTAGGCCACCTTTGCTTTGGCATAACTTTCACCCAAACCAGTAAATCACAGTCATGGGCTGGTTTGCTTTCAAAGAGAACTTAAAGCTTTTCCAGTCCAGGCAGGGACACCTTCCACTGCCCCAGGCTGCTCCAAGCCCTGCCCAGCCTGGCCCTGGACACTGCCAGGGATCCAGGGGCAGCCACAGCTTCTCTGGGCACCCTGTGCCAGGGCCTCCCCATGCTTCAAATAAAGAATTTCTTCCTAATATCTAACGTCAGCCTGCCCTCCTTCAGCTTAAGGCCATTCCCCCTGGTCCTGTCACTCCATGCCCACAGTCCCTCTCCAGCTTTCTTATAAATCTTCTGAAATTCCACATTTTATCACCACTCCTGAATGGGCTGGGGCAGAAAACAAGGCTCAGTTATGGGTTCACATGTTAGGCTGAAGAGAAGCAGCACAGATCTGGCTCTCACAGCTTCCCTGGGTATTTGGCTGTGCCCTGGCTCTGCCTCAGAGGCAGAAGCACTAAAAGCTGCACTCACAGAAGAACCAATTGAGCACAAGAGCAGAGCAGAATGTGACCCCAGTCATCAACTCCATTCCAGCAGGAAACCAGCACAGCAGAGATGTAAACACTCCACCAGCGTAATTGTTCTGCCAGGTTGGAATTTTTCCATTTTGGGTGGAAAAAAATAGTGCAAGTGAAATAATCACAATTATTCTTTACACCTACCGCTGATAAAAAGAACATATTTTCATCAAAAATAGTTTTATTAAAGCCAATCTGTTTCATGGGAACATATCCAATGCAGAGAACCTGACAAGCACCTGTCAAAATATTTCAGTTCAGCAATAGCAACTCAGCTAATTTCTATAATGTTTTTTCTATATTTAGACATTGATGGTTGTATAGTATTATCTGTTCCTAAAGCCAAAGTTGTAACTCTGAAAGTACCTCTCAGTAGGGGAATAGAGGCTCCCCCATGAGCTCTACTTATCAAGAGCATTTTCAGGCTGCATCAGCTCTAAGAAAAATTGCTGCAAAGATTTCCTTCATGTCTAAGACTACTTAAGTATTGGGATAGATTGTACTCAGAGCTGGGAAAGCCTCAGCATTGGAGATCTTTAAGAACAGCTTAGCCAAAAACCTGCCAGAAATGAATTAGCAATATCTGATTCTGCCTCAGGCATGAGAAGGGACTGAGTGACCTCCACGCAGACCTTGGTATCCTCCTTTGCTGTGCTATTACTGCCCCATTAAGCAATAAAAGAGCTGACAAATAAAATCCATCCTGACTCTCAAATGGGTGACACCAGCACACCCAAATCCAGCACTGCAGTTACAGGGTTTAGGCTGAAAGCCTGCACTGATCCCCTCCAGCCACAAGCTTTTAGGAAAAAAAAGTCATTACCCCAACAAATTCCATTTCCCAGCAAGTTTCTTTCTTTGCAGGACTGTAACAAACGATTGCAACAGGAAACCCAACAAATTTGGTTACAATAACAAATATAAGAAGCAAGAGAGGTTATTTCTGGGTAACAAATTAGCAGGGGTGTTTGGTACAGAAGTCAAAACACAAACCAATCATAAATAACTTAAATAAAGCAATAATTAACTGGGACAAAATTCTTTTGTCAAAGGAAATTGTCTTGTAACTCACACAGAAGAGATGTCCTGCAACACTGCTTAACCCTCCCATCATAACTGCAGATAAAGCTGAAAACACAGAAAAACTGTATGAGACTGAAAACCATCCATGACAGAGATCCAAGGAATTCAAGTTACTTAAAACAAAAGAAAAATAAAAGAAAATTTTAATTCTGAAGTCAGATACCTAGAGGCTACTTGAAATAATGCCTCTCTCCTAGAGACATTTACCCCTCTCTGCCACATGAAAAAAAAAAAACTAACAACCAAAAAAACCCCAAACCTACCATCTCTCATCAAAACACCTCGATTTTATTCACTCTGATTGGCTGCTCTGAAAAATGACAATTTAAAATGCTTCCATCCAGCTAAGAAAGAAAATCTCATTTTTTTAAGAGAAGAGCTTACAGGAATTCATTTTCTTTCATGTAAGCAGCATAGAACACAAATATTTTGTACACGGTAAGATTCTTCTTGCCTTGCCTGTAGAAGAATCAACTTTTGCTGTTCCTACGTGGAAGAAAAAAATTGAGCTTTCAATGACATTTCTGGCATTTGGCCACATCCCACCAGATTCTAATTTGCTTTTGAAAAACTGCTTGAAAATCCCACCTTATTCCACCATTATTGAGATCTTCATGCTACAAACACTGCCTACTAGGTGCTTCATTTTAAGGATACCATCGAAATCAACTTTATCTCTAAACTGCTACTTGGTAATTACTGAGAAATTTATTCTAGACTAAAAGAAAAGTGCTGTAATCAGGAGCTGCAGTAAGCTTGGATCAAGAACAGAATAGATGAAGGCCTGCTTTACTCCTGCAACAAGAATTTCTTCTAAGATAGTCTGTAGCCTTTTATGAGGATATAAATACCTGAAAATTAACATAATGAGGCAAGTAAAGCTCCTGCAGACTAAGAGACCTCAGATCAGTGATGATGTGGAACAGGCACCTCGAGCCTCACAACCAGGAGCTGAAAGACCCTGACAGGGATTGCGAAGCTGCAAGGGGAGTAATTTTGGAAGTCAGGAGGGAATGCTAAAATCCAAAAGTAAATCTCGTAAGTTTTAGCAGGTGCTGTTTGGTGACAGCTCCGGAGGCAGGGCGGAGGCGCAGCGGCTGTGCCCAGCCTCTGGCAGCCGCAGCAGACTGGAACTAGTGCAGAACAGGCTGGAACAAACCAAGGGGGTGTGTGGCTGACTGAGACAGATGCACGGCTTTCCCAAATTGTCTGATTATCCACATGAACAGACACACCTCTGTAATGAAATGCAGCTGGGATGACTGGAATGATAAAAACAATCATTTTCAACCCTTCTCACAGCACCAAGGGGCTCAGCAGGGGCAGAGCTCAGCAGGGACCAGGCACAGCCCCTGCCACGGGCACAGGAGCCAGCTGGGAGCTGCTCCCAGTGCCACTGGGCAAGCACAGGGACACAATCCCAAAGCCAAACAACGCCCTGGGATGCAGTGCCACCAGGATTAACAGATTCAGCAATCACGTGAACCTTTAGAAAACTTGCCACGCTCGCTGGGAGCACGCGGTGAGGCGGCAGGAACTGCACACGTGCTGCTTGCAGGGCTAACTCTGCACGCAGACAGGGAAGATTCATGCACTGCATCCCAGCGTGGTCTGTTGAAATGGCAGGATAATTCAAATTTATTTCAGCCCTTCTAATGACTTCAACAGGCTGTTGAATAAAACATCCAGCCCATCTCCAGTACTCTGAGGAGACAATCCACTTTTCAGTTCTGGCAGAGTGAGATGAAAAGCAGAACCAAAGCCAGTTCCCTCTGCAGTAACTTACATCAAGTTTCATCAGGGTTGAGAGGTCTTTCTTTGCTGCTTCCACGATGGCATCAATGTGTTTGCTGTTGCAGGAGTCCTGCACAGCACTGTAATGGAAAACTGCTGAAGGGGTTTCTGTCACTGTCACAGTTTTCTTCAGTATCGACTGCAAAGAGCAGAAACACATCAAGGATCAGTTTAAGCATCAAAATTGGCACCTACCTGGCCAAAATCTGCCTTTATCATCTGCGTTCTCTACCCCCCACAACTGGTGGTGTGCAAAAAAAAGAAATCTAAGTTTCGAAAAAGCAACAGCTTGCTAACTTCATTATCCCTGTATTTTTCTGCACAGCCTGACACTTGAATCAAACAAAGTTATTCATCAGAGCTTGTGAACGGGAAGAACAAGAGACTTCTCAGAAACTGGGCTGCTGCCAGCTTGGTGGAACTAAAACTTCATCAACCCTGTACACAAAGATGGAGGAAAAGATCAAATGTCAGGGTGACAGTGAGCAACAGTTTCATTCCAGATTTTGGGCTGCAGTTTTATAATTCAAGAGTGTTTTTGTGCTCGACTTCCAGGTCAGTATTTGTAAAAAGCAGACCACAAAAATAAAAGCAGACTTATGAATAATGACTGGAAACTTACAACTGACACAAGTTTTTAATTCCTTGCTGTAAAGTACTTCTCACAATTAAAGCATGGTCTGACAAATCCAAATAATCCATTTCATGGCTCAGGGGAAGAAAATACATAAAAAGTTGCAGCAGTGGTTTCCCATTCCTCACCAAGGGAATCTCCACAGAATTTCAAGACGTGCAATAAAATGACTTGACAGCCACTAAAATCTACAGAAACACCTGCAAGTTAAACAAACAATAATACAAAAAACATTCAAGGCTAGGCTGGATGGTCTAGAGGAAGGTGTCCCTGCCCATGGCAGGGGGATTAGACCAGTGGGGCTTCAAAGGTCCCTGCCAGCCCAAACCATTGGGGGATTCCGTAAAACCAAACACCCCAACTCGCACAGAGCTGCAAGGGCAGCGTGTCGAAGGAAGGAAGAAAACATTTCAATGACTCCAAGCGGGATGAAGGCAGGAAGCACAGGCAAGCAGGCTGGGCTCTCGGGGGAGGAGCAGACCCACCTTGGCCACGGTGGGGCTGCCGGCAGCGTCCTCGGGGGCGAGCTGCACCCTGGCCCTCTCGTAGGCCATGTCCATGTCGGACTTGGCACCGCTGGAATTGTCTGCAAGCAACACACAAATCTTGGTTTGAGCACCTCCTGTACTGCAGTTTCCCAGAAATAGCAGATAACACACCAACTTCAGCAACTTTAGCAAGCGGCACCTTCATATTCCTGTTATTTCCCAGTTCCTTTAGACCTGGAAGTTTAAATCTTCCCATCTGAACTCGGGTGTACAACACGTCCCAGAGTTCCCACACCTGCTCTTGTACAGAGTACAATCATTATCTGAAGGTTTGTTGTGGGGCTTTTTGTGCACTGAGAATTGGCAGAGCACTGGAGGGAGGGAACTCCTGATAACTTAAAAGTTTGAGGTGTTTTTTATGGCTTTCTGCAAAACTGCCTGAAGTGATCCTGCTGATGGTTCATATCAGCTGCTGCATCTTATTTTCCACACTCTACAAATCCCTGAAATCCTTCCTAGGATTAACATTAAGTTTCGGGGCCAATTTCCTCACTTGTGAGAGCAGCTCACCCTCTGAGCTGACCTGTTGTTTTTTCTAGATGTTGATGGGTTTGTAGAAAAGGTGGGATCTGCTAAAGAAATCTTATTTCTTTTAAGAGCCTTTTTGGAAAAATTAAGCATATTTTCTATTCAGTTCCACATCCCTGGAAGTCTCAGTGCCCAGGATGTAGCTGTGCTTTCTTTATCAGTCCAGGTTATCTTTTATCCCCCAAACCAGGCTCTGCACAAGAGGAGGGAGACAGGAAGAATATCAGACTAGTAATTGCCAGGAAGAGGCAAATCCACCAAATTTTCCTCACTGTTTTCAGGAAATTATTCTTATTAACCTCTTCTTCACCAAAATAAAGAAATTTTTTGCACCCAATAAATTGCCATTTTATAGGGAGAAAATTATGATCAGCAGCTTCTGAAAGTCTCTCCATACAAAGCATTTTGCCCTCAGCAATTTCAGATCTTTTCTACAACTTGTCCAACTTGTGGTGCTGGAAGTTACATAAGAAATTCCCTTACAGTTCTCACTTATTTAATTCATGAACTTGAAGTCAATACAACTTCTATTCCTTACTTCCCAATTTTAATAGATCTTAATTACATTAAGTCCTCAGCTGTCCCATCCACCTTCCAGGAACTTCCCTGAGCTAATCAATAATGCAAACATAACTGGGAAACTCTTCCTATTTGCAAACCTTGAACAGGATTCCCACAGCCTGAGGATTTACAGATGAGCTTAAGAATCACGCAGAAGTTGCAATTTCCTTTAACAAATAAACCTGTAATAATTTCAATCTTATTTCTATGCCTAATATATCTCCAAAATAGACTATTCAGAAAAGTTTACATTTTCTTCCTCATGCCTTTTCCCTTCAGTCCCACCGTTCTTATACTTTTGCTTTTCTAAATACGAACTGCTGCTCAGGAAGAGGCTGGGCCCTTAGGAAAAGCAATTGTCTTTCCTGATTGGTAAATTTTGTCACCTAATACACTCAAATCTTTAATTCTGAATTCCTTCCCCACCTGTCCCTCTCCAGAGACACACACCTGAACTGGCCCAGGACTGCCCCAAGCTTTGGGAATTTGGCTTTTGGAACCACAGAGCTGCCCAACATTTACAGCCTTGTGATCTATGATCATGTGACAACACCACCCTACCATGAAGGGCTGTCCATAAATTTAATCTCAAAAATACAATTTTTATCTCTGAAGGGGCTTGACTCCTATCTCCCCCCACCACCTAGGCCAAGGGAGAATCCCACTGCCACAAATACTCAGATCTACCTCGGAGTACTCTTTCCATGTCATCTTGAGGAAACAGCCCTGAGTTCTGCCAGGGGAGGTTTAGATCAGATATTAGGAAAAATCTTTTCGTGGAAAGGGTTGTAAAACACCGGCACAGGCTGCCCAGGGCAGGGGTGGAGTCACCATCCCTGGAAGTGTTCAAAGAACACGTGGGTGTGGCACCCGGGGACACGGTTTAGTGGTGAACACGGGGGTGGTGCTGGGCTGACAGCTGGACTTGAAGATCTTAAAGGTCTTTTCCAACCTTAACCATGATTCCGTGATCTACAAATATAAACAAATCTTTGCACGTTTCAAACCTGCCACTGGGATCATAATAAAGTCATTTCATGATCAGCCTCCAAACAAGAAACCCAACAAGCCGACCCAAAGCTGATCATCATCACGCCGTAAGATAAAAAAATAAAAATAAATAATAATGCTGTTGATGCTATTAACTGAATTTCCTACACACTGCAGCATTAAAGACCCTAAATCAGCTTTAAACAACAAACTGGGATAGTAGAAAGAGCAGCTCCACATGGGCTGATCTGACTCCCTGTCAATCTCCCTGCCCCCCAAATCCCAGGTCAGCCAAACTCCTGAGCCCCAACACCCCGAGTGCATTTTCGGTGTGAACATACATTTCCCAGGCTCTACCAAACACTCTGCTCTCGGCCCCGCGGGCAGGGAAAGCATCTCCTACCCAGCCCTGCACCTTAAAAACGCGGCGGGAGGAGAACGAGGAGGCATTCTAAGAATGAAAGCTGCCGTCTACTCGAGCGCTATCCGCAGCAGGAGCCTTCCCCTGAGCCGGGGTGCCCACGCGGCGATTAATGGAACGAGGAGGGAGCCGCTGAGCCAGGAGCAGGGGAGGCGGCGGGCAGGGAGAGGCTGGATCCCGTGTGAGGAACGCGCGGTGTCCCACACGCTGCTGGCACGGGGATGGAAGGCGCTGCACCAACAATGGCAGCTGCCATCCCTGGCACCATCCCTGGCGCCATCCCTGGCGCCATCCCCGGCACCATCCCTGGCACCATCCCCGGCCCCTTCCCTGCCAGGCTCTGCCGGTCCCACGTGCGCCGCACGTCCGGGCTTGGGGGGAACAGCAGCTTCTCCAGCTCTTGGGGGAAAAAAAAAAAAATCACCAAAACAATAAAAGACAACTGCTGTTTAACCTTAAAAACAGAGTTAGGAAGACTTACTTCCAGGGACAACGAAGGGGTGAAGCTGTTACATCCCAAAGGCCCCGCTGTTTTATTCCTGCTGTCTAATTCCTGTCCCCCAGCCCAGACGCTTCACATGAATTAATTCCATCTTTCTCCACACAGAGTTAGTACACTTACAAAGCAGAGTAGCCTGAGCTGGAAGGATCCTATTCCCTATCTACACAACTGCTATGTTTCAAGTTAGAGAACTACACAAAAAAACCAGAAGAACAAATTACATCCAGCCCCAGGAGCAACTGAGGCAGAAGTGTTTTCTCCCAAAGCAATTTTTAGCAGTGTTTATTAATTCTAACAACAAGCAAATCAAGGAGATGTTGAGATAACAGCACTTGTATGACTCTAAGACAGTTTTCTCCTCTCTGAATTAATAATAAACGTAATCAATATTCCATGGAGCCTGAACACACAGTAAGCAGTGGAATAGAATCTGAAGCAAGATCTTGATCTTTTCATTACAGACATCAAGACACTTTCAGTGCAAGCTAAACAGTGAGAAGAAATCAGCTGTTAACTGAGGCAAATCATAATTACCCAATTAGATATGCTCCTTCTGTCAGTAAAAATTAATTTTCTCTCTCTGCTAAGCTCTGTGTACCCTGACATAATTTTTACGCCACATAAAAGGAGAAAGGAAGGACAAATGGACATATCCGCTGAGAGGTTTGCAGGGATCCTTCCACAGTAAAGCTCCTAGGAAAACACAAGGACTGTCCCTTAAAAATGTCACAGGGCTGCACAGGCAGAGCTCACTGAACTGCCTCATTTACCTGGGGGAAAGGGGCTGTGTTCAGGGCAAGGATTATTTAATTTACCACTGAATCAAGTCTGCTGGTACATTTTATAATTCCTAGTGTAAAACAACCTCACACACATGAAAGTCAAGCCATGTCTTGTGTGGATCAGTCAAATTTTCTCTTCATTTGTCTCCCTGGCTTAGAAAGATAATCTACTTACCCCAGCCAAAATCCTACTTCTCTATCACATGCATCCCTCTGGACAGTAACATGGGAACCATGAAAAAAAAAATCTAAGTGGGACCCTTTACACTTGCCCAGCAGGAACTGAAGAGGAAACAGATCAGCCCTCCAGCGTTAAAATTGAAGGAACTACCCACTGCTGTCCTCTGTGCACACCAGCAGCTTCATGTGGCAGCAGCAAGTGACACAAACCTTACTCTGGGGAAAGCTCTCAGTGCTGAGGGCTCCCCCAGCCTGGCTCCCTCTTTCCTCCTTGTCTCCAAGCTCTTCAGCCCCTCACAGTATGTTCCTTTCTCCTAAGTCATTTAGCAGCCAAGGTGAGCAATAAAAGCATCTTCCAAAGTACCCAGGACACCTTTATTCCACTGATTAAACATTCCTCTTTTCACAGTACCTGAGCATGACCTTGGAATGCCCACACAGTGGTTAATTCGGTACTCATCTAACAGAGACAGATGCCTGTGTTCTGTGATTCCCACAAGAACTCCAGTTTCTCCAACTTGGAACACAAAGCTGCCCTAAACACCAGGCCCAGGGGAAAATGTCTACAGTGGAGCAACTAAAGCTCCCCAAAATGATACTGCAGCATCAAACCAGCTCAGCCTCATAAATGTCTCCTCACAGCATCCCACGATCCATCACCTTTATTATCCACTCTAAAGAACATTCCTCTAAAAGCAGCAAAGCCATGTAATTGTAAATGTGCTTTTTGGGACAATCAGCCAAGCAAGAAACGTGTGTCATCTTTTATGTGAAAGATGATGGCCTATCACCATAATTCAGTTTGTTTCAGTAGCATCAATTAATGAAGCTCTTCATTTGCAGGTCTTGGTAGCCAAATGATGTTCCCCATTGCTGATAATGACAGCAAGGGAATGCTCTCTGGGATAACAGTCCATTTGTTACGAAATAATTTTTTGACCAATGAGTTAGGAAGCAGCACCACTGCAAGATGATTATCTACCATGAGCAGGACTGCAAGGTGATTATCCACCATAAACAGGAAAATTATCTAAGCCAGCACTCCGGAGATCGTGTGGTTTCCCCCCATGATTAGATAAATCACATATTTCCCACAATTTTGCCAAGCACTACTTACTAGAGGCCTCTGTAGACCCTGCATAGGGAGGTGATGAAAGGCTCCTTCTGAAAACATGCTCAGAGTTCTCTGCACCAGAAGTCCTCAGCATATCTGAAATTTAAAAACAAATGTTGTAAACACAAGGTACCCTCTAATAAAGTAAGTTTCACTAACAACAAGAACCTTTAACTACCCATTATTAAAGGTTGACTTAAAGATCCTGAAACACTGACAATAAATATTGGTTAAACCTTTCTCCTGGTTTTGATTTAATTAATTTTTTCCATCTGCAGAGGCAAAATTAAACTCCATCTATTTTCCTGGCTTTACCTTCAGTACTGAGTCTCTAGCCTGAAAAGATACATATCCAGCAATTCTCCTGCTGGTGTCTAGGGTGCTGAATTTTCCCAACTCCCCCTCTGCATTCAAAATTAGGAGTCACTAGATTTTCCCTTTTCCTTCATCCCTCAATACCATTAAGAACACAGTAATATTTCCCCATTGAAGTTAGGGACTATCCAAAGACTTCAAACCTGAAATTAATCTAAGACAATCCTTAACTGCTCTGATAAAATAAAAATCCTCTGATCAATAGCAGTGGTACCAACAGCGGAGCAAGTGTAAGTGAAAGGACACAGAGGAATGGCCTCAAGCTGAAGGACAGCAGGGTTAGACTGGATTTGGAGAGGAAATTCTTTACTATTAAGGGCAGTGAGGCCCTGGCACGGGGTGCCCAGAGAAGCTGTGGCTGCCCCTGGATCCCTGGCAGTGCCCAAGACCAGGCTGGATGGGGCTGGGAGCAGCCTGGGACAGTGGAAGGTGTCCCTGCCATGGCAGGGGTGGCACTGGATGGGCTTTAAGGTCCCTCCCAACCCAAACCAGTCTGGGATTTCTGTGAGTAGTACAAAAATTAAAGAAGATCACAGAGGACAGATCCTCCATGTTTCCAGAAGCATTACCCATTTCCAGTGCTTCCCCAGACTTCTCAAACTTCTCTCCACGATCTTCCTCTAAAGCACTGGACACCTGTCTCTTGCCTGCCTTGCCGGCGCTGCTCACGGAGATCAGTGGGACGGCCTGGCTCTGCTGGGAGCAGCAAGGGGACAGGCAAACATCAACCAGCCCCTCACACGTGTTCCACACCCTGGAGCCTGCACAGACCCCCAGGCACTGCTCAGGCTGTGCAGGTCAGTCCCAGATCCCCAAGGGTGACTTGCCCTGGGATCTGCAGCTCCCTCAGTGCATCCCACCAGGGCCTGGGGACTCACGGCTTGGCACTTTGAGCATTCCCTGACCCTCTGCCACCATGGGTGCAGCATTTACCCCACTGCTCCAGGCACAGGGGACCAGGTGTCATCAGCACACGTCAGAAGTGCTGAAGCACCGAGCAGAGCACGCACATCACTCTGGAATGATGCACTTGGGAAGTTTAAGCCTCCCCACCAATTCCCCAGGCATCAGCGTAGGCTGGGCTTTATGGGCTGGTTATACAAGTGCCTCAGTCCTCAAGCACTGTCATCAGGAAATTAATATGCAGCATTTGCTTTATGACCTTCTGGAAGAAGGAAAACCTCTCTGTGCCGTGGCAGGAGAGCTGAGGGCCTGTCCCCCAGACTTACACAGGTGAAGAGCTCCGTGGTCAGCCCCAGGTAGTTGTGCAAGGCCAGGAACGTCACCCTCTGCAGCCTCACCATGATGATCTGCAAACAGGCAAGAAAGAAGCAATAGCAGTGGATTCAGCATTCTCCCACACTCGTTCTGGCATTTAGATACAATCATGCACCAGAGCACCTGAAAGCATTCTATAAAACACAGGCTGTACCCTAAGCTGAAATTCCTTTTTAGCAGCTGATAAATTGAGACAGATTCAAATGATTTACCAATGACTTCACAATCATTTGATGGCACGAGAATCCAAAGCCTTACTCCCAAATACCAAATGCTTTTTGTTTTCTATAAACATCAATAATAAAAGCGCCTTGAAATAGAAGTATTTGCTTCCAATTTTCCCCTCTCATTAAAAAAAATTATTCCAGCTTTCCCCATACAGAGCCTGTCCCACTGCTCCTCAAGCACTCAAACCTAACACTGGAATCAGTGGCACCATCCTCTACCCTGCCAGCTAATTTCCACTCCTGAACCATCCTCTCTTTTGTATCAGCTCTCACAGAGCAAATTAATTTGGTGTTAATGATCTGTTCTCCTCCAACCAGCAGTATGAGGAAGTTCATGTGTTGCTCATAAATCATCCAGAGACCAGAACAGTTTGCAAGGACAAAAATATTCAGAAGTGATAGCAAAGCAAAAGGACAGCCCAGAGTGACTCGTTGGGTCACCCTGTGGCTGCTGCACCTGTGGGACAAGGCACCACTCCTGGAAATCCTCAATCCTGATCCCTGCAGCACCTCCCACCTGCACGAGGTGCTCACCTGAGAACTGTCGGAGCCCCTGCAAAGCAACAGAAGGTGAACACAGAACTGACACAAAGCACAGCTCCTTCCTCAGGTGCTGACAGAGGCTTCTGAAGTGGAAATTCACACGTCAGTCTGAATTTTGTGACTGTTACAAAGCATCAGCCCTCACCAAACAGCTCCTGAGGGTCCAGCAGTCCTGTTTCAGAACATGTGACAGTCTGTTCATGACTCTCAGCCATTCTGGAGCCCTCCTGGTGCACCCCAAGCTGCAGAGCCCACACCAGCACCTTTCTACTCCCCAAGGACCAACAAACTCACACTGCAGGTCTGGCTGATTGATGAGGGCACCACAGGCAGAAACTCAATTAATGGAGATACACAGATACATAAATTATTTTTGCCTGTTTGTGATAATGCTGGATTATTAAGTCTAGGGCTCAACAGCCACGAGAACAGCAGAACAAGTCCAAATCTTGATAAGCTGTGCTGAGCAGTTCTGTGTCTTACCAAAGGATGGATGATGAGCTTGCTGAGCCTCTCAATATCCTCCTGTAACCTGGAAATGAGCGTGGTTCCCCCTTCCCCCCAGCTCTACCTACCTGCACCACTCTCACAAGGGTTTCAGGGTATTTCTGGAACACATCCTGGAAGGCACTGGCTGGAAGCCTCAGTATCGTGGATGGAGTGGCAGCTCGGGCCGACACGGTTTTATAGGGAGCGGGGTGACCCTAAGAGAAAGTCCCAGAGACACGGCGTTAATCCATCAATTATCCAATCCCATCCTTCCCAAATTCCTGCTTTGCTGTTGTCTATGTCTGACAGACATTGTCTGACCACAGGAAGCCTTGAGCTCGTGCTCCATGACCACGGCGGTCATGGGGGTGAGGGTGAATTCACACCTGCGTTAGAGACAGGGGCAGGGAAACGAGCTCCAGGGGGGTGGATCAGGTTGAGGGAAGTGCCAGGCTCTCAGCTCTGACACATTTTTATCACAGAGCCAGCCTTCAGAAGCATTTGAAATCCCAGCTAGTCAAGGCTGCAGAGAAAAGAGGGTTTTTGTTGATTTTATTATCTGTACTGACAACCAAGCTATTTGCTGCAAAAACAGCCCCAGACTCACACAACCAGTGAAAAACACAACAAAATTGTACAGTAATTACAGTCAGAATGGAGTAAGACAAAGGACAGGCAGACTTCTTGTGTTTCAAGATATATATACATATTTTTTCATATACATATATATACGAAATATTCCATGTGACAAAGCCAAACAGCTTCTCTTTACTGGAGACAAAGTGGGTCTAGACCATCCTGCTGAAAGAACAGATGGAGAACTAACAAATAAATGAAAAGTGGGTAGAATACAGGGATACTGGAAGGCAAGCCTCTGGGTTTGGATTTTCCCCCTTAAATGAGAATAGATTTTAACAAAAATCTGCTGCCAAACACTTGGATAAAAAACTCTAGACAGACAATGCCCCTTTTACCCATTTAATAAATGCTGGAAATAACATCCCTAACTCATAAATTAATTTACTAATCCATCAAATGTTGATTTACATAGTATTTGTAAGATAAAATGAGCCTTTTTGCAGCACAGAGCAGGAGCAAAGGAAGAAATGGAGCTTCTGTTTTAACAGAACCTCATGGCTCTGGAAGCTTTTCCCCTCCTGAAAAACAGAAGGCACCTTTTTCCCAACACTGACACACAGATGTTAAATGCTGATTACAAACCAAACTGCCTGCAAGACTTGCAGAGCATCAGACAACTCAACACAAGCACCTTGAAGGAATTCCTGCCTAAAGAACCCAGCAAAACCAAAGAGACCTGCCCTAATCACTCTGGAAAATAAAGCTGCAGCTCTGTCTGCCTGCTGGTCTGGAAGGCACCATGAAGCAGATTCTAAAATTAAATTAAATTAATTGGAACCAATTTCTTAATTACACCAACTTCAGCTGACCTTTTTATAAAATCTGGGGATGATATTAATAGCCTTGATTTTCAAGTTCCTGAGGGATCCGAAATTTTAAACATCTCTTTGACCTACAGTGCAAAGCTGCCAGTGTCCTCAGTTTTCCCAAGTTTCCTTTAATTAAGTAAAAAAATTAACAAATAACATTTCTGTGCTTCAGCTGTACCCAAAAATAAATGCAACAATCCTCTTTTACAGGCCAGTTTGAAGTCTGGCTTTAGATGCAGAATTAATTTGGACTTCCTATAGTTGCATGTAAAAGCAAATGTATATAGTCTGCTTTTAAGCAGCTGCATTTGCCATAAACTGTATTTCCTACCAATCTCTACAGCAAATATGTAGTAAAAAACGAAGGAAATTATTAAATCTTTAGTTGCTGGAGAAGGGTAAGTATCAAGTTTAATGATGTTTCATGAGTTATTCCAAAGAGCAGACTGAGCCCTGGGTATCCCAGAACTCTGGTCTCCAGTCTGCCCAGGAAAGTGTTTGGGTTTTTCTGGAAAGTGCTGGTGAGAGGAGAGGCCAGTGCTGACAACCTCAGAAAAACAGCTCTAGGATAATACCAGATAACGATGCAGAAGCCCTTTTCTCCAAAGAACAGCCCAGTCCTCCAAGTTTTCAGCATGTAATTTTGCCTCTCTGAAATCCCTGCATGAGAGCAGCTCTTCTGAAAGGGCCAACACCACAGCTAATGGGGCTAAGAGCTGTCAGAGGAGCGTGAGGAGGAAATGTTCCATAATTGTCACTTCTCCCAGATCTAATGTTGTGAGCAGCACAGGGAGAATGCCACGTTCAAATTATACTATTTTGCAATCACACACTGGGATGACAAGAACAGTTAGGTTATAATCACTTATGAAACAGGGTTTTTTTCAACACAGAACTTTTTGTTCTCAGGGCAGGTAATTATTTACTTCTGTGTCATTCCAAGAGCTGAGGCATCACCTCCAAGCAGCAGCTGAACCCAGGTGATAGCTAATGGCCAAATCCAATTGAGTCTGGCCAAGAAATCTGCTGCAAGAGACATGGATGCTTCACATTCTCCCACCTGCAGTGGTAACTCCTTTCTGGACCCAAAAATCTGGGATATTCTTCCTGTTTCCATGGCTGGATTTTGTCTTCCTCTGCTCCTTCCTGACATCCTCCACATCAACACTGCTGCACCCAAAGCTCTTGCAGCCATCAATCACTTCTTTATAACCTCATCTATCTTGTCAGCCCTGCAGGCTCACCTTTATCCAAGTGTTTTTCCAGCTTCTTTTAATCCTGACTCTCATTTTTCCCCCCCTCAATCGCTGCCATTTGATCAATAACCCTCACAGCCTCTTCTTTTTCCAACTTTCTTATTCCAACTCTGCCACCAGGCCCCAGTTTTCCTAAGACCATCTCCACGTGGAGGACAAGAGAAGAGCGAACCCCAAAGCTCCAGCAGCAATCAGCCTCACATCTCTGCTGGAGCAGTTCACTCTGCACATTGACTGTTCTGGGAAAAGCTCTGGCTGCACACACGAGCTCTCAGCCAGAGCTGCCGAAAACAGAGACATCAACAAGGCTCAGCTCAGAGACTTCCTCGGTACTCGAGGCAGCATCAATTCAGAGTCATCGACTGCACCTCAGAACTGTTCCAGAATACCAGGAAAGGGCCTGCAGCTGCTTGGATTCAAAAGCTCCCAGCTTCTCCTCAGAGTCTGGAGAAAGCAGCATCGATCTGTTCTCGGAATAAGTGAAGGCTCACGTCACAGCTGCTACCTTTGTATTTAGTAGAACTAAAGGGTCTCTTCAGTTTAAAAACGGAAAGATTCAATGAGAAAAGGACCTCTGGTGTGATCTTTCTTTTAGGTCCAACAACAAGATCTTGCCACTTCTTGCAGCAGCCTCAACTTTCTTGCACAACTCTCAACTAAGTCAGGGACCAGCCTGACACCACGTGCTGCAAAATCAGTCAAAAGAATCACAAATGCAGCTCAGACAACTGAAATCTTCTCTGAGTACACCCTTCCTCCATGTCAGAGCCAGGTGTTTGGTGGTGCAGTGAAATCTAATTCAGGTCACGGCATCTGCAGGGTGGTCTAAGACTCACTCACTGATCTGGGATGACCCTGAGGGGTCTCCTCTATTTCCATCCAGTGCTACTCCCTCTCTCCTTGCCTGTTTTCATGCTACTCCTCTACCTGAAGTCTGCAAGGAACGTAAGGAAGAGGAAAAACAGCAATGAAACAAGCCGATCACAAAGCTGGGAAGCAAGGAACAAAAGAGTTGTAAAAATAAATGAGAACAAGTTCAGCAAAAAAATATTTCAGGGTTTTTTCATTCTTCTGCAGGCTGCTAACTCTGTCCAACACACTTCCAATCACTTTTGATTTTTTTTTACTTACCAGTGGTATAACTAATGAGAAAGAGAAAAAAAATGACAGAATGAGAATTAAAAATGAAAAAACCCAACAAGACAAAAAATGAATGGCAACCACTTTTTTAAAAAACAAAGCCATAAAGCACTGTTATACAAGGATTTCTTTTCTTATTCCTCTTGAAAAAGCAAGAAAATGAGTGGTATTCGTGTTCCTTTATGATGGAATAAGCTCTTTAGAATACTGTCATGATGAAAATTTAGTGGTGGAAGTAACAAGGGCAAAGGTACTAATATGGATTTACAAAGATATTATGAATTTGACAGCAAGAACTAGACTTGTACAGTCCAAATTATTCACTTTCTACAGAGAAAACTGTGACCAAGCTTAAAAAATGTTATCACTGTCAACAGGTTTTATGGGAACTACAGATATACATAATATAGATACACAGATAATGTGGATATAGAGGCGTGTGCTTGCCTTTGGAAGTGGCAAAGAACACTTCAGAGAATCCTTTAACTACTCACACACAGAGCAATGGCACCTTCTGATGAACAGAGACAGCCAAGCACGAGAGAAACATGACACAAGGTCAAACATGAACAACTTATTGATCGGATTTATCGTCATCCTCTCAAATCCCATCCTACCAAAATCCTTCAAGGAAGCACCTTCAGGGCTTGGGTATTATCAAAGATGTTGAATTCAACACCTTCCATTTAGGCATTCCTAAAGTGATTTCTGCAAAACCAGCAGTCTAATTCCAACTGAAACAAAATCCACCAGTTTTGCACTCAACAGGGTCAGCATTCAGCTCATCCTGGCCCCTGCCAAAGAGCACAGCCCTCAGCTGGCCACCAGCACCACTGACGTTACAAAACAAAATAAATCCATCCACTGGTTTCACAGTCTTATTACAGTAATAACAACTGTCAGATTTATTTTCATTAGACTAAATAAAAACAAATTCATTAACCAACCCATCAAACATGTAAAAGCCTGGAGTGCTGGGCCCCAGCCTGAGTTGTGACTGGAGCAAATCAAACTGTAATCTCAGTTTTCCAGACATAAAGAGATCATTCAAACCCTCCTGCTAACCAGCAGCAGCCAGTGAAGCACACATTTCACAACCACCCTCCACACCACAGAGCTCAGCTTGCACCTGCAAAGGCCTGGGAGGAGGAGAATTCATCAAAAAAACCATTTTGCGTTCTGATTCTTTCCTGGGAATGTCCAAGGCCTGGCTCCCCTGCCGGGCTCTGTGGGACCCAGCAGGGATCTGCCCCTCCCAGAACTCACCGTGATGACATCGAGGATGCTCAGCAGGCTGTGGACGCTGTCTCCTGCCAGCACCTCCTTCACCACCACTTCTGTTCCATCCTGCAAGCACACACACAGCATTACTGCAGCCTCACAGCTGCACTTTGGCAAACTTGGAGCATTTCAGAAAGCTTGGATGCTTCACTTCTCTCTGCTCTGATGGAAATGTGCCAATTCCAACCACACGGTTTTAAACCAGCGTTCTAAAAGTGATAAATTAAAAGAAACTACGAGGCAGTTTTGTCCAGGGATGTTATGACCTGCTTGTCTTTGCTATGTAACACCAACAGAACAAAGCTTCCTTCACCCAGAGGCAGAATGAGCTCCCTTTACTGAGGGGTTACCTGTCAAGAGGTTGTACAAAACAGGAGCAGCAAAATCTAAAAATACATAGAAATCAGCAAATTTGATATGATTTCCAAACACAAGCCCACTAAACTTTCAGCCACTGGAAAACTGCTCACATCCCAAAGTTAAACTCAAAGTTCAGTCAGGAAGAAGGCAAAAATTATAAATTTAACTTGGCAGAAGGGATCACGAGGGCTGGTGCTCAACATTTTAAGATTCACATGGAAAACAAACCATCATTTTTTTCCCTGTCTACCCAAAAGTGAATCTGACTCTTGCACCTCCCAGACAAACCCACTGACATCTGTTGGACTGTTCTGAGGGGAGCTTGGTCTCTCCAGTGCCCAAATACTTCCTGTAACAACCCTCCCAAAGGCGAATGTTTCCAAGCCCACCTTGCATCCTGTCCTCCCTCAATAACTTCTGCATCTCCTGTGTGAGGATATTTCCAGCTGCCTCATCAGCTTTGTGTTCTGCTCTCTCATCTGAGACACGAGGGACCAGAGCTCCAAACCTTGATCTTTACAAATACCACGGCCCCGAAGAGCTGGGATTAATCCCTCCTAAACCGCCGTGATCCACGTGTCTGAGCTTAATCAATGCTTAATGATTCACGCCAGCCTGTCTGCTGTGCCAACAGATTTCTCTCAGCAAGTGCAGAGCAGTGGGTTCTTACACTTTCTTGGATGCAGACTTCCAGCTTGCCATCCTGCACCACGTAGATGCTGTTGTCCAGCTGCCCGGGACGGAAGATGTACTCGCCCTCGTGCAGCTGCACGAAGAACATGTGCTTGCACAGCTCCAGGAACAGGGGCTTCTCAAAGTGCCCAAGGACCCTGCAGCAAAGAAAATGCAAAGGGAAAACCTGAAATCGCCACAGTCCTTGGAAAATCTTTCCTAAATTAGCAAAGCCCCAGGCACGAGGAGCAGAGGAAGCCCAGAGGAGCGGCTGCAGGGAAGGAGCCTCGAAGAGCTTCCCGAAATAAAGGTGCAAGAGCAGCATGGAACACAGAACTGTAAGTGCTGGGGCTCCTTTGGAGGAGCCCTCCAAGGAATGCAGGCTCAGAAGGAAGTGCAGCCAAACTTCCTCCAGCAAACACCAGCACGGTCTCTGGAGAGGAATAAAAATAAAAACCTGCTACATTCACACACTCCGTGAGAAAAGTTACCCCACGGAGCTTCCCTTTTAGTGCAGCTGCCCTGTCCATGGAAGTAGGACACTGAAAAGAGGGAAGAGCTCCTGTCATCTGCATGTAATGGCAGGTTTGGAATATTCCATCTCCTGCACGTAACATGCACCCAGACTCCAGTCAGTCACTGCCAGGCAGAGAGAAATATGGGTCTTACACCTGATCACTCTGCACAGAGCTCCAACAGCTCACATTTATCAGGATCAATCCATCAAATCCTACTGCAACATCCATTAGTCACAGGAGATCATAACTCCACAGCAGCAAGTTCAGATGACTTAAACAGCATTTTTATTTGAGCATGTATGACCTTCAGGGCTAAATTATATCACAGCTGGGAGGAAAAATGAACATCCACAAGCAAAGCCAAAATTACAGATTGGAAGATCTCCTCCTCTGCTGTGTCAGCAGATTTAACCCCTTGCTGAAGGGGCACAAAGACCATCCCTTCTTCTTAGTCTGCCAAAGAGCTGTGGGGATTAAGTTGACTTTGATTTATTTGCAACCTTTTCAGGCAGAGAAGTAAAAGATTCTGCAGCCCAGGGAGCTGTCAATATGGTATCCAATTAACATTTACCAATTATGATGCTTTTCTGTACAAAAAAATTGTGTGATACAGCCTAAATGGAAGTTTTAAGATGCACTAAATCTGTGCATGTTAGAACACCTTCATTAGCGCTATTCCCAAACTGAGGCAACTAACCTACCTCTTTCTTTCCTCCATCTCTTTTTTTATGTTTAAAACAAACTCAACTATTTTCTTAATGTTTCTAGAAAACTCAAAGTCATTTATTCTGTCCTCACGCTCAGATGAATTTCAGTCAACTCCCTCAGGATTCTGACCATGCAATCATAAAATCTGAGATTTGACACGAACTGTCAAATATTTACACCACTTGAACATCCATCAAAACCAAACTCTAAACTTCTCTTTCCGTTTACCTGACATTTTTAAGCATGTACAGGACTTCTGATGGCAAATGGGAATTCTTGACATCAAATTCAGTCAGATCTGCCTCTAGTAAAGAGGGAGGAGGTTCTTTCCTCTGCAGGGTTGGACATTCCTTCTTGATACGCAGAATCCTACAAAGGAAAATGTAAATTCAGGATGTTCCCTCATTTGTACTAATAGTAAATATTAAATTTGTACTAATAGGAAATGTTAAATAAGTATATAGCAAATACTAAAATTCACCATCCCAAGTTACACGTTATCAGTTAGCTAAAACATTCCACCCTCCTGCCTTTCCTCACCAAAACCACCCCAGTTCAGCAAATTTCCCAGCTGATCCACAGCTGACAGGACTGGGAAAAACCAACAGCTACAGAAAAGGGCTCTGCTAGGGGTAAGTTCCACACCACAAACAAAAACCCCAAACCAGCCTCCATGATGTGAATTTCCCCCTTCCCAAAGTACCTTTTAGCCAGAGATAAAACCTTCGCCCGTTTCCGCATCCTTTGGCGAGGGACGGTGTTCCCAACCAGAGAGTTCGGAAGAGTTGTGACCTAGGAGGAAATCATGGAAACAAAAACAGTCACAAAAACCCAAAACCAAAAAAACCAACCCGCTAATTCCAACCCTGCTGAGGCACCACCACATTTACCAGCCATCAGAGTGTGAGCAGAGTGAGGAGCTCATGTAAGACCTTGGAGGATTGGAATATCTGCTTCGGGATCGCTTCCTTTCCACAAAGCAAGTAGAGTATATTTTGATTTCACCAATCAACTACTACAGTGCTAAGGGATGGTAGAGGGGAAAGATTCTTGGCTGTGGTTCTCATTCAGGAACACTCAGCATCAGGAGGAGGAGTAAGGCACTGCTCTCTGCTCCCTGGGACAGGGAGAGGACCCAGGGGACGGCTGGAGCTGGGCCAGGGCAGGCTCAGGCTGCAGATCAGGGCAAGGTTCTTCCCCCAGAGGGTGCTGGGCACTGCCCAGGCTCCCCAGGGAATGGGCACGGCCCCGAGGCTGCCAGAGCTCCAGGAGCGTTTGGACAGCGCTGCCAGGGATGCCCAGGGTGGGGTTGTTGGGGTGTCTGTGCAGGGCCAGGAGCTGGATCGATGATCCCTGTGGGTCCCCTCCCACTGAGGATATTCCAGGATTCTGTCTGGCTGTGATGGTGACAAACCAAAGCTTTTCCTTGCTTTTCCTAGTTCCCAGGTGCCACCCTCTGGAGAAACACCACAACTGCTACACCAAGAAAACCCCTCACTAGGTACTTTCAAAACATTCCCAGTTCTCCATGTGTTACCCAAAGAGTTGAATCTCTGTAAAAAGTTTCTGCTGCAAAAGGAATCTTTAATTAGTTTGGAGGGACTTTTTTTTTTGAAAGTAAAATCTTGGTATGTTATCAAAAACCCATGAACTGCAACTCACAGCAGTCTGGGTGTAATGTTCTCTGCCTTACTCAGGAAGTAAAGCAAAGAGTAAGGTCTAAAACGCAAACAAAAAACTACCTGAAATTATTTTCCCACGTGGAATTCTAAGCATTCTTTACTTATGTGAGTTACATATAAACAGCTTGGTTAAAAATTATTCAAATTATGAAGCTGCACGTGAAAAGTAGGAAAAACATTAAAATTATGAAGTTGCACACACAAAATTTCCTCTCACTGAGGGCTTTTTTGGCCAAGTTCTACTTAAAGGCTGACCTGCAATGCAAGATCCAGGGAGTAACCACCTCCTCCACAATGAAACAGAGCTCTAGAACTGAACATTAGACCCACCAATTTCTAATTAAGTCAAAGTGTTTAAATTCACCTCAATGAAGTGTGGGAGGCAGAGGCTGGAGCAGTTCACAGGAGCAAGTGTTCCTCCACACAGGGTGACTGAGGATGGTTACTTCCCTGTACCTTATTTTTCTACAGATGTTGGGTTTCAGTGAGTGCACACCTGGACTCGGCAGGACAGGGAACAGCCAGGACCCTGGGAGGGTGGGGAGGCCCGGGCACAGGGTGCCCAGGGAAGCTGTGGCTGCCCCTGGATCCCTGGCAGTGCCCAAGGCCAGGCTGGACGGGGCTTGGAGCAGCCTGGGACAGTGGAAGGTGTCCCTGCCCATGGCAGGGGTGGAATGGGATGAGCTTTAAGGTTCCTTCCAACCCAAACCAGTCTGGGATTCAGGGATATTTAAACAATCATCAACTCCCTAGAGGAGTTAGATATTCATTGATTTATTACTATCTTCACTGGCTGCCAGTATTTTTCAAAGAGGAAAGGTTTGGCCAGAAAGAGAAGCTACTGCTGCTCCATCAGCAATTCAGTCAGAATTCCAGGAGTTCTGAAACACCCACAAAATCCCAGTGAAATTTTGTAAGTTGAAGGCCCTAGGCCAGGCTCAACAAGTGAAGTACTGTGAGTTTTACACCTCTCAAACTGGATTTTACCAGGTGCCCTCACCTTCCTCATGATCTTCCTCCCGTAGAACATCACTTTGTCCCTCTTGCGAAACCTGTACTGAGGCACGTGAGGCTGAAGTTGTTCTGAAACAGAAGCACCACATCAGAAACCACCTTTAGCAGCTGGGAAAACACCTGAGCACAGCCTGGGGACTTTGCTGCCTCCAGAACAGCTCCTGGGGGCAGTGTTTGGAATTCAAACCACCCTGGGATCGCTCCCCAGCTCTGGCCAAGCCAGACCAAGGCAGGGCTGCCTTGAGGTTCTGCCTCAGCCCCAGAGGAGATAAAGGGCTCTCCAAACAGACAGGAGGGTTGGGTAGTTTTAATCTCCTGAAGGAAACCTCTAATTCGATCTTTCTCATTACTGTGACAGTGAAATCACAGTAGGGTTGAAATCATTTGCATAATTCACAGCTGATCCTGAGGCTGACACTGCTCACCCACCAAAGAAATGAAAACCTCCAGGTTCTGCCTGGGACAGTTCTGGGTTCAGACCTGGGGGAGTGAACCAACACAAGTTCTTCACCCTTTAAAGCTGTTGTCCTGCAAGAACCACACCTCTACAGCAAACAACTACCACAGAAAATCACAAAAAGACTGAAGATTGATTGAAAAACTGGTTTTAAAACTTACAGGGTTATCAAGTACTTACTAGACTGTCTCACTCTTCTGTACACGACAAACACAACAACTGCTATAAGCAACAGTGCAACTGCAGCTCCAATTGCAATTCCAGTCAGCTGGGAGGGGAATTTAAGGAGAAAGAAGTTAATAATTTTCAACTTCAGAAGTTATTACATAATTTTTGAAGGGCTAAAGAACACTCAGCTCATTGAGATGTCTGAAAGTCAAGCACATTCATAAATACTTAATTTTTAATTCAAACATCTCATATGCAAGAAGTTTAAACTGCATCAGTGACCAGTGCTAAACTCACATGCAAAATATTCCATGTTTTTCTTCCCAAAGATCTGTGAGCTGATCAAGTCAATGCATGAGGGCATGGAGTGCCAGGGCAAGGGGGAATGGCCTCAAGATGAAGGAGGGCAGGGATAGATGGGATTTTGGGAAGGAATTGTTCACCTGGGAGGGTAGGGAGGCCCTGGCACAGGGCGCCCAGAGAAGCTGTGGCTGCCCCTGGATCCCTGGCAGTGCCCAAGGCCAGGCTGGANCAACTGCAGCTCCAATTGCAATTCCAGTCAGCTGGGAGGGGAATTTAAGGAGAAAGAAGTTAATAATTTTCAACTTCAGAAGTTATTACATACTTTTTGAAGGGCTAAAGAACACTCAGCTCATTGAGATGTCTGAAAGTCAAGCACATTCATAAATACTTAATTTTTAATTCAAACATCTCATATGCAAGAAGTTTAAACTGCATCAGTGACCAGTGCTAAACTCACATGCAAAATATTCCATGTTTTTCTTCCCAAAGATCTGTGAGCTGATCAAGTCAATGCATGAGGGCATGGAGTGCCAGGGCAAGGGGGAATGGCCTCAAGATGAAGGAGGGCAGGGATAGATGGGATTTTGGGAAGGAATTGTTCACCTGGGAGGGTAGGGAGGCCCTGGCACAGGGCGCCCAGAGAAGCTGTGGCTGCCCCTGGATCCCTGGCAGTGCCCAAGGCCAGGCTGGACGGGGCTTGGAGCAGCCTGGGATAGTGGAAGGTGTCCCTGCCCATGGCAGGGGTGGCACTGGATGGGCTTTAAGGTCCCTCTCAACCCAAACCAGTCGGGGATTCTAAAAAACAGGAAATAATTCCTGCCTCATGCACAGTGACAGCAAAGAAATAAACGCTCAGACTTTGGCAGTGGCCTGGCAGAGCTCCTGGAGCTCTGGGGAAGCTGCTCTGGAGGCACCCCCACCCCTCAGCCAGCTGACTGCAGCTGTACTTTACCATGGTGGTCTGGATCCTGTCCTCCACAAACTGCAGGATGGGGGTCCCACCTCCTGGCAGCACAGCCTGGCACCAAAAGGAAGGAGAAATTAGTTTCCCACAACTGGAAAAAAAGCCTCCATAAAAACATCTCGACCAACTTGATTGTGTTTTTCTTTGACTTATAACCCACTCTGCAAACAGAAACATTCCGTGGAGAGGGGTCAGTAGGGGACTTCTGTGTTGCTGTCAGTTCAGTGCATTCCTAAACAGTCCTAAACCAGGGTTGAACTGTGAGATGAACACTTTTTTAAATCATTCTGTGGTATTCAGAGCAACAAGGACGAGAATGGAATGTAAAGGACTTCATGAGACTGAGGAAACAAGTCAGAGACCAGCACATTAAAGCCACCATAAAAAGCACATTGAGCAGAAGCCCTGAGCTCAGGTGTGCTGTCCTGGGACCTGTGCCCACCAGTGTCGCTCAGGAATAAACCCTGGCACTAGAAATAGTCTTACAAATGCCAACCCAAAACTTAAGAGAAAAGGAGAAAAAGGCAAAACAACTCTCAGGAACAAGTGAAAACAACATGAGTGCAAGGACAGATACATCCCCCTGTAAGTCTTGAGCCTTAAAAGCACTTGAATTAAGCACTACACACAGTTCAGGTCCCACTCCTGCCCTTGGTTCCAGATCTGGATGACAGCTGAACTCAGCTTTGCCACCAAGAGAAAAATGAAGTGTACACCAAGTCACCAAACTGGTCTCCCTAAGGAAATCCATTCCAGTTTTACAGCACAAAGGAAACTCCTGCCAGACCAGTCACCTCACACAGATCCCTGTGCTCACTTTGCCGTCTCAGGGCACCTTAATGTTTATCTTCCCACCACGAGTCAAACTAACTCTGTCACTACTGTTATCAGACTATTACTCACGGGCTTGTAGTGAAAAGTCACAAGATTTTGAAAAAACGAAAAGCTGAAGATGTGTCAGCAACAGGTACAACACCTGGTGACACAGAGTTCCTGGTGGAAGCCTGTTGTGGCCACTTAATGTATTTATTTCCCCTTGGCAGCGTCAGGGACACTGGGACATGGACAGTTCTGCTGCTCCCCAGGCCTGTGTGATCTCAAATAACACCAAAAATAGTAATTGCTAACTGACACTCACACTGCTGCTGCAGGAGGAGAAACAAATCCACAGGGAAAAGAATAAAACACAAACATGCCCAGGCCGAGCCCTCAGTGCAGAAAAGCAACAAGGGAAAGAAGAAATTCGGAGCTCCAAGAACCACTGAGAGGTTGTTGCAAAGTTTTCACCAGTGACAACACAATATCCCCCTGCTCAGGCTCGGGGGGATCTTTCCCAGCATGGACAACCCTTGTGGACAAGCAGAGGAAGCAAAGCAGCCAGGCTGAGCTGTGCAGACACCCGAGACATGGCAGTGATCGCTGTGACAGCTCCTGGGGCAGGAATGAGGTCACGGCCAAGTCACCAGGGCAGCTCCTCTCTGAGGAGGGCTGTGGTCAGCACCCCAGCCCAAGGACTTCACCTCACCCAGCCCCAAAGAACCCTCAGCGCCTGTGGGAGCACCCTGCAAGGCCCCTCAGGGATGGAGCAGTGACCTGCCAGGAGCAGGGATTGGCATGAAGAGCACTTCTCTGCTGCCTGATGTTGGAGTTTAAGAACTCGAGACTTAAGAGCAATCAACACAAATATGCAGCCTCACGACTGCAGCTCACACCCATCCAGAGTACAGGCACCCAGCACTCAGCTCTGCCGAGAGGCCAGCAACTCCTCACTGCAGGCCAGGGCAAACACTGACACACTCCCCGTCCAGGCAGGGGTGGGAAAGGCTTATCAGCCCTGAAAACAAGGACTTCAAATCAAAAACACAAAGCTTCCTCATAGCTCAGAGGCACCTGTGCCTTGTTTTGACTATGGAACCTGGATTTTCACAAAACATTTTGAACGGTGTACAAGTACACTGCGTGTGTTTTTTAGTTCTGAGAACTACTTCCTCTCATGGGGTTTGTTTTTCACGACTCTGGAAAGCAACACGTGCCTTGCTGGTCCGTGAGTTCCACATTTACGATCAAATACAAATGCAAGAAGAGCAGGCTGCCAGAATTCTGCAACTCCTCCTTCTTCAGGCTAAAAATGAAAGTATTTAAATCACAGCATTATTAAAACAATTTAGAATATGAAGCAGAGCATGAATGGTTTGCAAGAAATAAAAAACACACACACAATAAAATGAGACCAGTCCTTAAAATTTGAAAGGATAAAACTCCCAGCTGAAAAGGCTCTTTCAAAGTAAAAGCATCTAAAGGCATTGTCCCAGTGTTATCAAATTAGGCAGAGCTGCTTTCAGCTTCTGGAAACCCTCACAGGGAAATAAATAAGTCCAAAAATAAGAGCAAAGCATCCCGTACCTCAAGGCTGGTGCTGTTGTCCCCTTCATCCATGTCTGGAGGTGCAGCAGGAGCAAACACAAAAACACGGAGAGAAGGCTGAGTTAAGAGATGACCGCAGCTTCTGATCCAAACTCTTGAGCAACACAAGCAGAACAATAACTTTTTAACTTTATCATCCCTTTGTCTCTGTGCTGAGCAACAAAACCCAGCGGTGAAGTGCTGGGGGACGGGACCTCCCCGGACGGGACTTGTCGTGAAAAAACTTCTCCGCAGCCACGGGAATTTAAACGGAAACTCCCCGCGAGCCTCCCCAAGGTGCCACAGCCCGGTGGCACAGCCAGACCCATCCCCGCTCCCTGCGCTCCAGGGACGGCCCCGCGGGACGGGCACTGCCCGGGGACAGCACCGACACTGCCCGGGCAGCGACCGGGCACCGACCGCTCGGGGCAGCCCCGGTCACCCTCCTGGCCACCCCCCGGGTCACCCTCCCGGCCGGCCCCGGGTGCTCTGCCCGGCCCCGTCTGGCCAGGTTAAAGCTCGGGACACGGGCGCCAAACAACAACCTCCTCCCGCCGGGCCTGGGCACCGGCACCGGCCGGGGGCACCGCGCGCCTGCACAAGCCCGCCAGGCCCGGGCCCCGCCGCCGCTCCCTGGCACCGTCTCACCTGCTGCTGCCCCGGCCATGGTCCCGGTGCCGGTCCCGGTCCCGGTGCCGGTGCCGGCCCTTGTCCCGCCCGGGCGGTCGCGGGTCCCCGGGCCGGGGGCGAAGAGCTCTGAGCGCAGACCCCGCCCGCCT
>VZTF01008128.1:141677-166386 GCA_013397755.1 Cnemophilus loriae
GTTGATTCCTCGGTGCCTGCGGGGACCGGCCCGGTCTCTCTGAGCTCCCGGCTGCCCTCAAGGACCGGCCCAGTTGACAGAGCCCCCGCTGCCCGCAGGGCCCGGCTCCGGCCGCGCTGAGCCCTCGGTGCCCGGCATGGGGCTGCTGACCCAGCTGGTCCGCGGGCTGGTGCGCGGCGCCGACCGCGTGTCGCCGTTCACCAGCAAGCGCGGCCCCCGGAGCCACAACAAGGGCCGCGGCGCCAAGAAGCTGGGCGTGCTCACCCGCAACAAGAAGTTCCTCCTCATCAAGGAGATGGTGCCCGAGTTCGTCGTGCCCGACCTGACGGGCTTCAAGCTGCGGCCCTACGTGTCGTACCGCGCCGCCGAGGGCTCCGAGCAGCCCATGACGGCCAAGCAGCTCTTCGACGAGGCGGTGGCTCCGCGCATCGAGAAGGACGTGAAGGACGGCACATTCGACCCCAACAGCCTGGAGAAGTACGGCTTCGAGCCCACGCAGGAGGGCAAGCTCTTCCAGCTCTTCCCCAAGAACTACGTGCGGTAGGGAGCGGGCAGGGATACCGCCGGCCACCGCGGGACAGGCTCTGCCACTGAACATTAAAGCGAATCCTTCTACCTTGTTCTTCTGTAACATCTGAGTTAAATCCTGGGGGGAAATCTGCGGTTTGATTTCCCATCCGTGACTGGTAATTCCTCTGTGGGACAGTTGTGCCTGGAGAGCACAGCCCTCTCTTGGGGGTTCTGAGGGTGAGAGGGGTCCGTGACGTTTCTAAATACAAAGTACTGCAAAGTTTAAGAATTAAACGTTAAGAATTAAATTAAGACTGAAAACGTTCACTTTGGGGGAAGGGAGGCGTGTTTAGTGGGTGGCCTGTGAGCACTCAGTCTGTGATAAGGGCTGACTGGTGAGTCCTGACGGTGCTGGTTCAAACCCCCACATTTTCGGGGCTGGGCAGGGCTGTGATGGAGTGGGGGTGCTGCAGCCCCGAATCACAGCAGGACGAGTTGTGAGCAGGGATCAGCCACAGTGGGGAAAGGGAAGGCACAGCTTTTCTAACTGAACTCCGCGTTTTTCACTCTCTGCGAAGCTGATCAGAACAAGTTACACACCAGTGGCTGTTTCCTGCCTTGGGTGCTGCTGCTGCTGGCAGAGGTGGCCCTTCAGCCCTTCCCTGGTGGGACTCGCTGCCCAGCCAGGACACTTTGCAGTGGGCAGAGGATGGGGAATGCAAGGCTGCAGAGCAGCACATCCTGGGCCCTTTGATGCCAATTCCAGCTTGGTCTTGACCACGTCACTTGCCTCACACCTCATGTGAAGGCAGATAATAACTGGGTCTCCTCTTTTCTCTGAGCAAAGCAAGGCCTGGCCTAAAGCCTAAACCAGGCTGGTCCCAGCCGGTGACACCGCTCCAGCTTCGCTGCCCTCGGGCTCTTTCCTCTCGATCTCACAGGGCAATAAAAGGCATTACAACCTTTAAAACAGAGTCATCGGCAGATCCAGGGACACACCCTCAGTTTTCCCAGGAAACTGGATCGGCCACTCTGACTCCCAAAGAACGTTCACCCCTTGGAGCCTAAGCCATGCCAGGCTAGGGCAGAAGGTCCTCATGAGGACTGCCAAGTCATTTGATTTTTAAAACTCAAAACAACCAAAAAAAGATAAATCACTTACATTGGTTTTATTTTAGAAACATCCAAAAATAGCATGTTTTTTTCTGTAGCAAAAGCTCTTGTTTTCATTACTAATATGAATCTTAATGTAACAGTGCTCCAGAATGTTTCCTAAAAGACACATTCACCCTTGAGAAGGGGGTTTCAAAGCAGCAAAGTTCTCATCTGCTGGACCTCGTTTAGTTGCAGCACTGTTACAGAGACCTGTTGCTGGTGTTTCTTTCCCTCCAGACAACTCATTCTTTAGGACCCTCAAAGACAAACTGTGCAAGCTGAAAGTTACCGATCTAGTTTAAGCTGGCTTTTTGTTTCTAGGAATAGAGAAAATGTTCCAGAAAGGGTGTTTTGCTGATATTTCACAGTGAAAGAAAGAGAGCTAATGGAGCAACCATGAGAAATCCTGCAGCCGTTCCTGGAGGTAGTTAGGGCAATGCTGTTAAGATTTTGGTTTCTGTACTTATTTTAAACTTAAAAAGATGTCAGGAAACACCGCTTATACTTTTTGGAGGTTTTGATCTTAAAGCTGTTCACCTTTTAAAAACTTGAGCTTGACTTTGGAGCTAAACATGGCTCTGTGGAGAGCAGAAAACATGAGCTGGATACTGAGAGGCCATGGGGGGTGGTTGAGTGGCACTAAAACACGGTGGGGTCACTACAGGATTTATCTGAACCAGGGTGTGCTCAGCTGGGAAGGATGAAGGAGTCTGCAATCAGGTGATGAGTCTGCTGGAAAATGATGGAGAAGCAGCAGGGTCCTCACAAGGAGGATCCACAACACTTCCCATCACACCAGACAGTCTGCACTTCCTTCGAACCAGAACTTCTCTGTTCAACATCACTGTGAGCACATTGCACTGCACTGGCCTGTGTGAGCTCTTCTCCAGGGACACACACACTTCACACAGCCAAGCCTCTGCTCGGGGGCTTTCCTGAGACATTCAGGGAACCTTCTGATCACTTACTGGGTCTGCACAGCGGCACAGCCAAGTCTGGTTCATGAGGGAAGGAGGAGAACGGGCTCAGCAGATCCATTGTGAAATGCAAACCAGCCTTGAAAGGATTCAGATCTGAGGTACAAAGCAGCAGCCTGTGAGAGGAGGGCTGTTCCACTGGGAACTAGGACATTAAGGGAAAAACTAAATAAACCTGTCTGGGCATGACCACAGGCCTCTAAGCAAAGGCTTCCCTCTGTGCTGGAAATAGAACACCAGGAATTCCATCAGTGTTGGCCCTGAAGGACTCCCAGGCTCAGGAGTAAGACTGGGAAAGCCCAGCAGAAGTTGGGGCATTAAGTTCAGCTGTCACTTTCAGTTCAGGAGTTTTCTTCCCTCAGGACTGGTCAATGCAAACTTTCAGCTGTTCTTTCCAATGGAGATCCAGGACTTGGCACATCTGGAGGGGTCACCATGCTCATCTCCCACTTCCAGACATGGAGGATGTTGTCATAGAAAGAACAAGTGGCTACAATGCTCATTTCTTTGGGGCTGTCTGGAGACCTGGCTGAGTCACTGCCTCTGTCCAGGCCCATTCCATTGGGTCTCTTGGCTCCTGAGTCAGAGCCGCCGGCTGACCCCGGATCTGCCCCTTGGGCAGCCACATCTAAACTTCCCTTTAAACCAGAGCCCCTGACCAGTCCAGGATCCCCAGCCAGCTTTGGCCCTGCCCCTGCTGCGAGTGCCACAGCAGAGCTTTCACTCTCCTCATCCAGGATTACATCAAAAGTAGCCGTAGGAGACTCATAAATTATCTTCAGGTTCTGGACCTGCAAATTCAGCCTCTCGTCTCCTTGCCCTGATGCTCCCACAAGCTCCTCCGAAGGCTGGCACGCAGCAGCAAGGTCCTGGCACACAGGCAAGGAATCCCTCGGACACAGCCTTGACCAGTCAGCCCCATAGGCCAAGGAATTGTGCAGGACATAGGATGACAGGATGATGCATTCCTCTGTGTTTTCCGCTTTAAAAAAAAAAAAAAGATAAATGACTTAGAAATCAAGTTGTGGGTTGTGGCAGAGTGCTCAGCAGCCATTCCAGCACTGGCTGTGTCCCATGGAAAGAGCTCTCTGGTTATTGCCTTCTTCACCACAGAGTGAAGCATTCCAGGAGGAATGAGGTACTGACCATTTTTCAGCCACCTCTCAATGGCCGTGATTCTCCCTGGGTCAGCAGCAGATGAGAAGAAGGTTTAACATGAACGAGGTTTAAGAGCATCATTATTCAAAGTACCTACAAAGGCTCAAGACACACAAGACCGATGATACCACAACCTTCACTGAGCCATGAACACACCTGGGGGATTGCCAGGTCCTGGTTATTAATTCACTGCAGATGTTCTTCCTGTCAGCTTTCAGCATTTGACTCTGACAGTAAGTGGACATCAAGTTCCTTCCTTCCCCACACAGGAGAAATGCTCCCCTCATTTCCTAAGCTGTGGATCTGCCCAGGGTCTGGAGAACCCAGGAAGCCAACCATCCTCTGTCAGACTGCATTTGTAATGTGAATGCAAACAGCTTTTCCACCATGAAAGTACCTCGTGATTCACATGAAGGGCTTATTCACGTTATTCTGGATTAACCAGGCTGCAAAGCACTTCCTTCCTGAGGCAATAACCAATTCCACAGCAGGTCAGTGACTCCTGCTAGCAGGAAAGCACCACCTGACAGTCAGAAGAACCTCTCTGAACCATCACAGTGAACACAAACCCAGAATGGTTGTGCCCTCACACCAAACACAAAGGCTTTCCTCCCTGAAAAGAAGTTACGAGAGATTTACACTCGAATAGTGACAGGACCTTGGCACGACCGAGCAGGCCAACAGAGTGCACAGATCTGGAAAAGCTAGAAGAGTTACCTCAAATTGGAACAGAAGTCTAAGGCTATTAACACCACCTCAATCCTTCCAGCAAGAGCTGGAGCTCCCCAGTAACCTGGAGGCAGCAAAGGAGAGCAGCAGAGCAGCCCTGGAGCACCTCTGTTCCCTGGACACTCACCCAGGCTCCCACGGCAGTCGAGGATCTTGAAGCCACTCTGCATGCAGGCTGCCAAGAGCACGAAATCACACGTGGGGTGCCACTTCAGCCTCCACACCCCACCTTCCACGTGGGTGTCAGCCAGCGGCTGCCTCATGTTCCTGGTGTCCCACAGCAGCACGTGCTCGTCGTAGCTGGGGACACACCACAAACAGGGAGAAAAGCAGCACAGCCGAGTCAGGGCACAGAAGAAGGGTAGGAAAGACCACGTGCTCTACACCACATGGAATTTCTGAAGAGGCAGCAGCACGTTCAGGTAACAGAGGAGGCTGGTCACACCAGGGAAGAGCAGCTGGAAGGGACTCACCTGCCTGTGGCCAGGAGATTCTCCCGGTGAGGACTGCACTGAATGCTGCACACACCCATGGAATGTCTGCAGAGGGAAGAGACGGCAATTCGAGAAGGGTTTCTTCTTTGTTCCGAGGATTTTGAGTCCACATTATTTCATCAAGGTGTCTCAGGAGAGGTAAGCTCAAGATTTCAGTCCAGTGACACACCCAAGCAGAGTTCCATCTACACAGTCCAACAGCCTTCCCAGGGACAGAACTCCTACTCACACCATCTCTCAGCACAAGTATTTTCTAGTAATATTTACCCCTTAAACTGCTGCTCAAAGACCCTAAGAATTCCAGCAGAACAACTCCAGTCCCAGGAGACTTTACTCCCAAAATTAATATTTCCATAGCAATAGTCCCCAGTGTAATTTAAGTTTACATACAGAATTCCACTGGAGAGTTGTGTATATTGTTTTAACCATATTTTAAAATAAGATGTAAAAAGAAAAGAGATCACTTCAAATAACTAAACAGTGGACAACAAAATATTTTCTAAAAAACATTCTGTAATAATATATCCAAATTTAACACACACAAAAATTGCCAAAATAAAAATGTAAATCAGGATCTTTTTGAGAGAAACTACCACCCTCTTCACATGTGGAAGTCAGCACTTGTTTTATTGTGTTGAAGGACATGGAGAAGAAAGTTTCAACCTGCAGCTGACCTGATAAAAAAAACTAACAGATGCCTGCATTTCCCAAGGGAGGCAGAACCAGGATCCCCTGTCACTGCACATCTCCGAATTCAGTGGCTTGGGCAGGGCAGCAGCGCGCATTCCCACCCCACTGCTGGAGGGCCGGGCGTGGACACGGCTCACTTACCTCCTGCTGGTGAAGACTGGAGCCTCCGGACTGCACCTGGTGTCCCAGCCCTTGAGCAGGCTGTCATCCCCTCCTGCCCAGGGACAAAACACTGTGAGCCTCAGAACCAGCCCTGAGCATGGGGCAAAGCAGTGCAGAGTCTGCAGCTCCTCCCGAGGGGCAGCTCCAATCTCTGCTCCCTGAGACAGGGACAGCACCCAGGGAACGGCTGGAGCTGGGCCAGGGCAGGCTCAGGCTGGAGATCAGGGAAAGGTTCTTCCCCCAGAGGGTGCTGGGCACTGCCCAGGCTCCCCAGGGAATGGGCACGGCCCCGAGGCTGCCAGAGCTCCAGGAGCATTTGGGCAGCGCTGCCAGGGATGCCCGGGGTGGGATTGTTGGGGTGTCTGTGCAGGGCCAGGGGCTGCACTCGGTGATCCCTGTAGGTCCCTTCCTGCTCAGGGCAGTCTGTGATACAGAGCTGATGCTTTCCAGCCCTGGGATCTCATAGAATTTAACAGACACACCAAAAATCACACTGAGGCTCGCAATACTCATCACCACAGAAAACACAGGTGGTATCAATACCTATCGCCATGTGGGTGTTGATGGAGTAGCTGCTGCTTGTTCCAAGGGGAACCTTTGGCTAAGGAACCCCTGGCGGGGCTGCTTGGCACCTGGCAGGCAGCTCTCTCACCCGTGCGAGGGAGACACGCAGCCACTCACGCTGAGCCAGCCAGCTCAGGCGTCACTGGAGGCAAAGAGTTGGAGGCGGCCCTCACATAGAGCACCGAAGTTTATTTACCCATCTGTTTCGATGCAGTCCAAGGACGAGAAGGAGGCGAGGAGGCGAGGGGGAAGGCGAGGGACACACTTCCATTTGGGATAGCCTTATAAAGGGGTCCAGGAGGGAGGTGGGGTAATACAAGAACAACCAATGGGGATAAGGAGGGGACAGAGTGGGGGCTGGATTACATCCTCTTAAGGGATACAAGGGGCATCTGTCTGCTAGCCAGTCAGACAGACCAAATCTCCATAGGGTCACAAGATCAAGGGGGGAGGCCTCTCTCACTGAGATAAGGAGGAGTCTTACACTTCGGAGCCTGCCCACCAGCGGGCCCCCTCTGTACCTGGGCTCTTTGGCCCCCCGGCCACCACAGCTGCTGGTTCAGCCGATACAACAAATACCCTCGCTTTGGTAAGACAAAAACTTAGAAGTCATAAAGACTGGACTCAAACAGCTCTCTGGCTCTTTGCATACTGCAGGAGAATATCATCTTTGTCGCCAATAGCCACCTAAAGTACAGTTTTCAGGGTACAGCTTTTCCTAATTAACTCCAACCACTTCCCACCATCAAGAAGCCTTTCACCCCTAAGCAGAGGCCCCAGCTCTTTCAGGAGGTGATGCAAGCAGCATGCCCAGCCCTGGAAAGTGAAACCCAAGGAACACATCCCTAAACAAGGGGCTCCCTCCCCAGCAGCCCCAAAAGAGATTCCCAGCCCATACACACCTGAATACACGATATCAGTGTCCCAGTAATTAAAAGCAGCAATCCAGGCCTCAAATTTGTGAGCTTCCCACTGGTTCAGGACATGCACAGAAGGAGCAGATTCATCTATGGAGAAAAGATTCAGCTTCCCCTCTGAATCACTGCTGATCACTCTCAAAGGACATCCACTACAGCAGGATACACAGAAAACATCGGGAATTACTGCAACAATCAAGTATTTCGATTCAACTAAACACTGACAGACACTGGCAGCATGGTGGCAGGAATGACACATTCATACAATTCTTTTCAGCTTCAGCCCATCTCATCTTAAAATCACCTGCCTCAGTGACTGCCACTCCCTGCTCTCACAGGGAGCAACCACTCACACCCATGTCAGGGAAAACCACCCCTGGCTCTTGTCTTTCTCAGAGATGCAAAACTTGACTTCTTACATGCTTCACATTACATCAATAAACAAATTCCATGTGAAGAGAGATGGTTTTTTTTTTCTCCAAGTCAGACTGACAATGCCCTTTCAGAGCCTCTTCCCTCTTCTGGAGTACAAAGAGATGTTTTATTTCCTTGCTATCACTGAAACCCAAAGCACTGGCTGATCCTGACCCTTCCTGCTCTCTTCCTGTGCCACAGTACAGTTACAGTTTCTAGACAAAATGACCTTGGAGCACTGGCAAATGTTTTGCAATTCCCAGTGCACAGATTTTCTGACATTCCCTGACATGAACTAGGTCCCATCTGTTTGGTTACCTGCAACTGCAGGCACTGCTTTGGTGGCCTGGGGCTTCTTTCCAGTTTGTAGCAAATGATTCAACCACACTGAATCTCCCAAATTCCCACATAAGAGATGCAGGGCCACCCCCTTCCTGCAGAGATGGGAACAATGTACATTTGGCTTCTAGGAGAAGTTATTGGTCTCTCAAGTGACAGCAGTGACAGGCTTTAAAGGGGCTTTTCATCATGGCAACAATCATTTATCATGAAGGACAGAGACAAGAAGAAGGAATGTAAGAAGAAAGTCTAACTGGCAATTCTACTGACTCATTAAACAGCATGCACAGAAACAGCTTTAATTAGCAAATTTGCCCTACAGCATTAAGCAATGACTGCCTGATCCCCCTGGATCAGGCTGGATTTCCAGCCTCACACCAAAGACACCACTCTTTATCTGCACCTACAGAACACATTTACCCTCCTCTTTCAAGGTACAGCTAATTCAGGTTATTTCATGCAGCAATGCCATTTCTGAAAGCTCACATATGAGCTCTTGAGAGAGGGAGGAGCCACTTCCAAACCAATTCTCTCCTATTTTTCACTAACCCATGATTAAACTTCCTACATGTGCTATTATTAGCAGTTCTTAAGGAGAACTTCACACTAAAACTTCAGCTGTTCTAAGAAGAGAGTTGGAACCAGTGGCTCCATTTGCATCCCATTCTGGTCTTTCCTTTTAACAAAGGCAGCACAAGACACATCCCTGGCTCACCTGCTGCCATTCCCCAGAGCACAACCTCACATTTGTTGGTTCAGTCTCTGCTCCTGTTCCAGTGGCCACAGTGTTTGTGTTCCTGTTACCTTTGCTCTGGAAACAGCAACTTCTAGAGCAGGGCCGGGGAGACAGCCGGGATCAAGAAAGTCAAAACCACTAAAGACTCCTTCATCTAAGTCTTCAGCTTCTCCTGAAAGCTGTCCCACATACACACTGGCCTCCAGCCCCAGCCTCCATGTCCCATCCTCACCATTGCTCTCGTCCAGTGGACCAGTCCAAGGACAAAGCCAGTCGCTGTGCCCCGAGATCCACCTTGAAGCGTGGCTCCAACATGCAGCTGTTCTTCTACTGGAAACAAAAGGAATGGATTAAGACTGGGAAGACAGCAAGCACGTAACGACAGGTGCACTGCTCCCCACAGCAGGTTTGCCAGAGACTGACGAGCAAATGAGGCTCCCACACTAAAGAAGCAATGAAATGTCCCACAGCACGGTACAGTCGCCCAGTGCTGGCTGAGGGGCAAACGTGCACACACAGGATCCCACCCCTCTGCTGCTCATCTCCCACCAAACCTCCCTTAAACCCTGCTTCCTCTCAGGGGGTGATGAAGTGCAGGAGAAGTGATGACCTGACTGCTGAATTCCCTTGCAGACTGGCCTCTGCTTTCTTTGCTCTGTGAGAATGGCTCTGATCACTCTATTCTCTCAACACTGAAAGAAGCCCCACTCTAAAAATCCTCCCTGCTTTTACCAGCTTTGCACCTTCTGATGTTTCCCCGTTAGGCCATACTTGTGTCCAGGGTTTGCTTCTGCCCCTCTTCTGCTACTCTTCTCCCATTTTGCAGGTGGGTAGAGCCCAGCCCAACTCTCTGGTGCCACGAACAAGTTCATAGAATTTATGACAAATATTATCAAATGACAAAAGAAGCATTTAAAAAGCTAAGCATGCTGAGGAAGCCAGAGAGACCACCCAGCTTTCCTGCAAGCCTATGCACACTGCTAGTAAATGTAGAACTGTATCAAACACGGGTTAAAACCAGCTTCAGCAGCAGCAGGCATTGCATCCACCCACCTCACTTCCAGTCAGGTGGCAAAATTCCACGGCGCCTGTGGAGTTTGCGATGCCAACCATGGGATGTTCTGCGACAGGAACGTGGCACCTAAAAGATCAAGTTAAACAAATCTCTAATGTCCATCTTTCTTATATTTTAGGAAGAGAGCAAAGCCGTAACTTTCATTCCAACATGCACAAAGAGAAGGTATGTGACCAAAAAAATCTCACATGAAGAAGATCTAAGGCTTCTCAAGTTCTCACACACCTGTGAGGAGGGGATTCCGTACAGGGCAGATCTACTATATGTTATTATATAAATAAATGGGGTACAAAGTCATGACCAGCCACTCACAAGTGAGCAGAAAGTGTAAAACAGAAACAAGGCTGTCTTTGCTCACTGGAACAAACGGGAAAGTATTTCCCTCCAAGAAGTCAGGAACTGTTCCATTAGTAACCATTGCTGTTGCTGCCATGCCAAAAAAGGATCCCCGGAGGAGCAGAGCGCGCCGCTGTGGCACGGAGCCTGGCCGGGCCAGCGTTACCATTTGATGTCCAGGATGGCGGCCGTGTCGATGCGCTGGATCTCGGTCAGCGGGATGAACGGCTGCTCCTCGTTGTAGTGGTACAGGTAGAGCCGCCCCGTGCGGTCACAGGCTCCACTGCTCCCTCGGGAATCGCTCTGTGGCAAACACGGGAAAGAAAAGAGCTCAGCCGAGCTTCGGCCTCCGCACCCGAGACCCTGCAAGGAGCGGGGAGGCTCCCACTTGTCCAGTCCCAGCGCTGAGGGATGACAGCCACCATCGGGGCCAGCCACGCTCACCGGAGGGGCCTCTCAGCCCCACCTCGAGCTACTCCAGCCGAGACAAGGCACGGCCCCGCCGCGGGGACCGGCAGGACCGGGGATGAGGATGGGGCTCGCCCCGGAGCGGGGCCAGGCGGGGACGGGGGTTCGCCCTGGTGCGGTGCCGGCCAGGAATGGGGCCGGGGCTCGCCCCGGAGCGGTATCGGGCAGAGATGGGGATGGGAGCTCGCCTCGGTGCCGGCCGGACGGGGAAAGGGATGTGGACTCGCCCCGGAGCGGGGCCGGGCTCACCTGGTCGGGCGGGCGCAGGTGGTAGGTGCCGCAGGCCAGGATGCTGTGCCAGCCCTCCACCGGGCACCACTCCACCGCGTCCGCGCTGAACTCCGTGTCCACCACCTGCAGCGTCCGCGTCCTGCACGGCGCGGCCATCGCGGGCCGGGCCCTGCTGCGCCGCCGGGGNGCCGCCTCTTCCCCCGGCCGGGCTGGCCGCGCACGCCGGCTGCCGCCGGGGTTCGGGGGGTTGCGCTCGCTTGTCCGAGCCCCCTCCCAACGCGTCCTTCCCGAGGGAAGGGGCTGCGGCTCCAGCGCCTGCCCGGTGAGGGACCCTGCCTGGAACGCGGCAGCTGCTCACGAGAGTAAACCGGGATCAGCCTTTCCTCGGCATCCTGCCGGCGCCTCGCTTAGAGACCTTCCCCACCCCGGCACTGCCCGAGGAGACACGGGCTGGCACCGCTGGCCCTGCGCAGAACCTGTTCCGGACCTCGGAGCGATCCTGGTCCCTACCCTCAGCCTTTCCGTTTCCCCTGAGTCCTTTCCCAGTCCGAGGGCGAGTCCCGCACACTCGGGATGGTTCCTGCAGCCATTCCCCCCGCGGTGCTGCTCCCTGCGCTCCCGTCCTTCCCTGGAGCCTGGAATGCCACTGCTCCCCTGGCGGAAATCCCGCAGACCCAAAAGTCTCATTACTGAGTGAAATCAGCCAAGGCTTGGCCGTTTGGTGTTTTCCCATAACCAACCCTACGTTTATTGACACTGAATTTCATCCTCCTGCAATTCACTCAGCCTTTATTATTATTACACTGAATAACCTCATCAGTGGATGCCATCAGCTTCATTATTCATTACATTTTTTCTAAATTATTTTTTAATATATTGGGCATCCAACAGTTTACTTCCCATTACCTAAAAACCCTCCCTTCTACTCTTCCATTCCTGTCTTTAAACAGTTGTTTATGTGACAACATTTCCCTTTTGGACGAGCAGCTTTTTTTCCTCAAGTGCCTGGAGCAAAGTCATCATTAAGTGCATTTTGGAAGTTCAGACTGTCCCAACCAAATCGCCTTTCCCCTGCTTGTTGATGCCTGGAATGGAAGCAGCTCCAGTAGAGTTTCGAGGCACGATTTCCCTGTACAAAACCCACGCTGACTCCTCCCCGGTATTCAGCCATTGGTGCTGCATCACAGCATCCATGAATTTGTAAAGTGCAGGTGGCTGTAGTTTGAAATTCCTTGCAGAAGCTGCTGTGACATTTGCTGTGACATTGTACCAAGGGAGAGGTCACCATCCCAGCTGGGAGCTCGGCTTATTCATCCCTGAGCTCCTTCAGAGCCGTAGGTGGCACCGTCTGGTCCTGGCAACTTGCTGCTGCTCATTTCAGCTGAACTTTAATCTCTCCTAAAAGCACTTCTGTTCTGAACAGATTCTCTGTGGAGCTCTCCATATGGAAGTATTCCTGTGTGAACTCCACCAGCTCTTCCACAGGGAACACATATGCAAGCAATTCACTGGATTTTCTTCTGCTGAGACTTTCGTCTTCAGGTCAGTCCTTCCCTTTGCTGTGCATCAGTCTCTGCTGACTCCGGCAGTCTCCCTGCTCCTGATTTTTTTCAAAACTACTCATGCAAGTTTTATGACTTGAACATTCTTCATATTGCGTTTTTCTTTGCATTATTTTGCTGGGCTGGTTTGTTTGCTTGCTTGTTCTACATTTCACCTGCCTAATATTATTCTTTCCATCTCTTACATTTGGACACAAGTTCAGTTGACAAAGGATTTCTTCTCACTCCAAGTATCCCACACGCTTTTGTTTAATCACACCAGCCTCCTTTTGCTGTCAGTGCTGTTTTGCTGGGTGGTGAAGCTTTGCTTCTGGCCCATGTGGTGTCTTACACCACCTCCGTGCCCCCCATAAGCATTTCAGTCTTTCAGCTGCTCCTTTTACCTCCACCAGTTTCATTTAAAATTAAGTCACAGAGGAAAACCTAACACTAGAAGCTGATGGTGTATTCAAGGTGCAGGTATCAAATCACCAAGCCCTGCAATCCACTGTATTTCATATTTTGTGTTCCTTAAGGCAGCCAGGATTTCAAGTTGTGTTTTCTGCATGTTGGGATTGGTGATATCATCCTGCTTGGATAGGAAGGAGCACCTGGAAGGTACCTGTATCAACATTTCATGGTGTGCTTACAGGGGGTTTGCAGCCCTCTGTTACAGCTGCAGCCTCCTGACCTGAGCTGGATTTACCAGATTTCCCTGCAGGAAATATCTTGGATGAATATCTCCATCAGGGGGAAGCCCTTGGAAAGTCAGTTCTTTATCAGAACTGTCCAGGTCTGCTCCCAGATAAATGACTCCAATCCTGGGGTTTTAAATACTTGTCCATATGGAGCTATGCCTGCCAGCCTGGGTTCTCTGCGGGTAAGGAGGGCCTTTACAAGAGCTCCATCCTCTGGGATGGCTTCTGGAGCTCCCAACTTCAAGTTCCTTTCTGACCCTCCTTTGAGAGGAAGACCTCTGTACATACCGAGATCTGCCAGAATCGTTGATCGCACAAGCTCCCCCAGCAGCAGGCAGGGATGTGTTTACTGCACTCCCCAAGACCTTTCCAACAGTCAAAATCCCCATAGCCACTTCTCTCCCCTGGCATAAGGACAGTCTGGAGTCAGAGGCCACACAGAACCTGTTACCTCCCCGAGCGTTTGCAGCATGTCTGGGAAGTTTCTTTCCACTTGGGCTGGGCTCACAGCCCTTTAACCCTGTGGGCATCTCCCCTCCCCACCTGCTGCACTCCGTCCTCCTAACCCCTTCCCTCCCACATTCCCTGGCACCTGCATTTCCCCAGGCACCCTCCACCCTGGCACTGTCCCACCTTTCCCTCATTCCCCCAAGGAATTTCCCCATTGCCCCACCAGGCCTTGGGCTGCAGCCTGTCCTCGTCCTCACAGCAGCAGCATTACAAACATCAGCACCAGCTTCTCCCTGCTCGGTGCTGCTCAAGTGTTTAAGGGCTCTAAGACAAACATTCCTGGTAATAAAAAGGAAAATTGGCAGGACAAATTGAGGCCTTTTAAACAGGAAAGGGGAAAAAAGTCAATACTTCTGCCCTGTTCAATGGATTACCTCAAATAATAAAAAGGAATATTCCTTATGTCCTATTTTATATTCATCAAAAACTGTGCAGTTCATTCCAAGGAAAGAATTAATGTTTCCTTAAAAAAAGAGATTACCCATTACAGGAAAGTTTGATTGGCTCCTACTTGTTTTTTTTCACACCGAAGGCCATTTTGGGCTACCTGAACAGAAAAATTACAGTACAACCATGGCTTAAGAGTGGCAACTCGACCAACTGCCTTCAGGTGAACTTCCAGCATCAAGTTTCAGTTCTTTGCTATTCCCAAGATGCTTAAAGCCAAAGGATGAAAACCCACCCAAATGTTAATAATTCAGAACTTCCTGTGCAGATATTAGAAACAGAATATAATATTGGAAGTCCACAGCAGATCAATTTTCTAACAAATTGAATACAAGCAAGACCAACATTGCAACATGAAGTGGCAAAGTGAATCCTGATTGAAAAATCAAAATTCTAAACGGCTTTTACAAAAAAATTTTCAATAAGCACTCCAAGAAAGGCTCTGCATTTAGCACTCAGCAGCTCACGTTCTTCTACTGTGAAGCAAGACTAACACCTGGCACTAAATTATCCATTTAGTTCTTCAGGAAACTCAGCTGATGTTCCTTACGCTTCTAAGGCAAAAATGAAAAAGAACATGGTTATTCATGAAAAGAAAAATAGGCATGTGCTCTGCAAGGGAAATCCTCCTCCCATACTACTTTTACTCATTACTACATAAAAAAAAAAATCAAAAAGTGATTCTTGGACTGATGACAACTCTTAAAAAACATGAATAAATAATTCAAATTACCCAATATTAGATATTTAAACATCTCTGCACATGACTGAGTGTTTGCTATTCTACGGGGAAGCCACGAGGGCAACCACATCCCCACACAGCTGCTACCCGAGCTGCCCTACCACTGCCTGCTGAACAGGGCTTTGGAACAGGAAGCTGATCCAGCTTCCTGAAAACCCTGGCTGCTCCAAGGCCCATCTCCAGCAGCCCCTCCGAGGCAGCCCCAGCTGCAGTGCCTGGACACAGATCCCAGAGGGTCCCTACAGCCCACGCCAGCTCCTGGGGCACTGCTCCTGCCCTGCAGGGATTTCCAGCAGCCAGGGGTGACTGAGGCAGCTGGAAGGGAAGGGGAAAAAGCCAGAGAGCAGACGTGGATTCATTCCAGCCTTTACTTTGTTTGCTCTTTTTTTGTTTGTATTTTTTTTTAAATAGAGCTTCCATGCAGAGTTCTCCAGAGTAAGTGCTGATGCCGGAGCCTGCCCCGCCGGCCTTGGCACTGCCACAGACACTTCTGCCACATGGGAGGAAAAGCTTTTGCTACATGACTTTTTTTCTTTTTTTTTTTTTTTTTTAAACTTTTAGGCCAACAACATGTTCTCATCTGAACATTACAGTTAATGAGTGCTATCAAGAATTCCTAACAAAAACTGTACATGAGTTTACAAACGTATTAACATATAAATAATGAGAAGCTTCCTGCCTGGAGCCTCCACAGTAGTCTTTTTGCTTGAGAATATAATACTGGAAGGGCAGACCCGATCCCTTTCCACAGCACCAGTCAGAGCTGGCTTAGTCCAGTCAGCCGTTCTGCTCAAGCATCACAGGGATTTTCTTCAGTGCCTCTGGCTTCGATAAGCAGTCTGTCATACTGTGCAAAAGCAAGAGTCCAATGCCTTTGGGAAGGAATCCTGCTGCTGAGAGGCCTCTGCCACCCGGTCATCGTTCTGGTCCGAGCTCCTGCTGGAAGGTCCTTTTCTTCTCCCGACAGTGTTTCTTGTGAGCAGGCCAGTCCTTCTGCTGGCACTGCGAGCCGCAGTACCGCGCCACCTGGCAGCGCCCACAGATGTTGAATTCACGTAACTGGGAACAAAAGGAGGTGTTAGAGGGGCTGCCCAGTGCCCAGGAGAGCCTCAACATCACTCCCAGGAGGCACCCCAACAGCATTCCCAAGAGAACCCAACAGCATTCCCAAGGAGCTTCACGATCAGGTCTGGCGCGCCTGTCACAAACAGGTGACAGGACAAGGCTGAACAGCCTTAGGCTGAAGGAGGGCAGGGTTAGATGGGATACTGGGAAGAAATCCTGCCCTGGGAGGCCCTGGCACAGGGTGCCCAGAGAAGCTGTGGCTGCCCCTGGATCCCTGGAAGTGTCCAAGGCCAGGCTGGATGGGGCTTGGAGCAATCTGGGGTAGTGGGAAGTGTCCCAGCCCATGGAATGAGATGAATTGTAAGATCCCTTCCAACCCAAACCAGTCTGCGATTCTGGGCTTGCTAGAGAAAATATTGGAGCATTACACATTTGTTGTCACAACTGCTGCTGTTTTGTCAACTTAAGTTCTGTTTTCAACTACAAACACCTGAAATTCAGAAATTATCAGGAGGGCTGCACAAGCTCAGCCATTGCCTAAGTTACTGTTATCCAGGGAGCTTTTGGGCACAGACCCAAATAAAAGGCAGAGCTGCCTCTGTTTCAAATACAGAGCATTTAAGATCATTTTTGCCAATGTTCCCTTCCCAGAAGCAGAAAGTGGAACACAATGGGTTTAGCCTACTCAGCATCTGCTATCACAAGAAAAGTCCTTGTTTATAGATAAGGCATCTGTGTGACAGAGGCACAGCCCTTGCACAGCTCATTCTCTCACTCCTGATGTTGCTTTATCTTCCTCCAGCAGAACTTTTCCTCCCAGCTCTCCCCTGAATGAAGGCCACTGCAATTCACCTTCTGCTCAGGAAATGGTAACCAGGTTATTTTTTGATGCCACGACCGTCCAAATCCTCTTACAATGCTTCCTGCTGTCTCACACAGCTGCTCACTCATCCCAGCTCTGCTCCCTGCAGGAAAGCTTCCACCTGGCTTTTTGTGCACTCTGCAGAAATCACCCTCCTCCCAGCAGCCCAGTAACATCCCCTGCTCCAATTCAAACCCACGTTCCCTCCAACTGAAAATTACCACAAGGTCTGGAGGTTCAGGCCAAAGAAAACCTGAGTGGAAGAAAATCATCGCTTTTAGCCACTGAATGGCTCATGTAAAGCTCTACATTTTAAATAACAAATAAATCCCTGGACGCACCATCAGCCCAAGGCATTCCATGCTCACTCCCAGCTCTCTGAACCCACCTGTTTTTCAATCATTGTGCAGGGAGGGTAGTGACATTCATAGTAAGTGCAGGAGTTCTCTTCCTCCTCCACAACATCCCCGTTAGCGTTGTAGTATCTGGTTACATTCAGGACAGGAAACTGCTCTTCTATGGGGTCTGTAGGAAGCTGTTGTATGGCCAGCCAGTACAGACTTTGTTCCCTGGAAAAAAAACCAAATTTGGTACATCAATTCATAATAATCACATAGAGAAACTGATTCCAAATTTATTAATAAATAAGGTTAACATTGTATTTATCCTCAGACTGCACATACTGCTCATATATTGGGTATTTTTAAGGTTATTTTAGCCTAAGTGCAAAACCCAAAAGTTTAAAAGTATCAATCAAGAAACATTTACATTGAGCAAAATTATTTCTGTGGAAAATTATTCACACCAAGTCAAAATTTATTTCTGTCTTGAAGTCTGTTTCTTGTTCTTGAACTCTCAAAATCATGTGGAGCATTTGTAATTCACTATAACTTCTCAAAACCAGTTTAATCAGCTCCAAACATCTCGATCTTAAAGCTACTGCCTCAAGTGTTTCAGGAGAAGAGTGTGATGTGTCTGCGGGTCTCCCACTGCCACATCACTGATCATCCAGATCCATCCTGGCATCAAGACTTTGAGTAACATCAGTGAAACCCAGCCCGGGGGAAGCTCCCACAAACTGCTGCTGAGGTGCTGGAAGCTGAGCCCAGAACTCACCCTGAGTGAGTCCAACCCCCACTCACAACTTCCATCAGGAGCATTCTGCAGCTCCCTGTTCCCACAGGTCACATTGGAATTTCGGTGCCTGAGAGGCAGAAGGCAGCGAGATGTGCAGACTTCCCTGAGCCTCTGCTCAGCTGGGAGGGCACTGAGGCCTCCTGCTCCAGCTGGCACAGCAGGACCTTGGCACAACCCTGAGGGTGAGATGGTTCCTGCACAGCAGGGACATGAGCACAGACTGTGCCCCACGTGAGGAAGCCAGGACAGAGAGATGGTAAAGCATCCAAAGTCAAATCAAAAAGGCTCTGCCAAGGCAAAAATCACTAAAGGAAGGAGACAACATTTGAAGAGCTTTTCATTCCCCCTGCCAGGTGCTGCCATACCTTTGTTTGCTAGAGATTTCCTCAGCCTTGGGCTTCCAGCCCCACGGGACGAGGCGCAGATTGTCCAGGCGGTTGTCCACGGTCACCGAGTTCAGATGCACCACCTGAAAGCCAGGAGCAATCCCTCCCCGGTGCCTCTCCCTGCAGGAGACAAAGCCAGCCTGAAGGTCAGTGATGAACAAGAACAGCTAAAAAACAAAGGATCACAGCAATTCCAGAGGCAGTGTGAGTTGGGACCTGCTGGCACTGGGCTGCCAACAGACTCCAGTGGCTACTTCAGACAGGGCAAAGTGCCTTCCCAGGAGAAAGTGCCTTTTTCCAGCAGGTGATTTCAATTGTAAGTTGGTTGAATCAAAAGACACTCAGAGTATAGAGTAATTTTAAGGATACTGCTTAGTTCCAGAGTCTACTCCTCCAGTTACTGCTAGAGATCCATGGAATTACAGTGTTTCTTGAAAGGTGCTAACACTGGCTTATTATTTTCATAGGAAATTCTATCAGACACATTTGTGCAAGTGTGGCACTAGTGTGGAGCCACAGGGCTTATTATTTATGAAGAAACATCTCTGAACAGCAACAGGACAGAGGTTTCACCGAGTATGCAAATGCTTTTTAGGCTCTAATTGTGTGTAACACACTGAAAGTCTGAAATGACTCCACAATTGACCAAGAGACTCCTGAAACTTGCCCAAAACCAAAGCAGGACTAAGCCAGGACAGCTGCAGGGGGAATCTTCCCTGTTGCCTTCCAAGAGTTTCCATTTCCCCTTCCCCCTTCTTTTCACCTCTCCTTTCTCTGTTTCATCAAGTATCAAGTTCACTGTCAAACACCCTCTTGCCTGGACAAGTTTCTGTATCACTTTTCTCAGGAGTGCCCATCCCAGCTGAAATGCAAGGCTTGGACAGAAGGCTGTGTCCCTGGGATTGTTCTGCCATGAGGAACCTCCCAGCACAGGAGAACAAGGACCAAGCAGAGTTGACAGCATCCACTGAGGGTAACCCAGCACCTCCTCCCTGGAGACCTTCCAGCAGCTTCCCCCAAGCCCAGCCTGGACACTGAGTCCTACTCAGCCTTTACTGAACATTTCAGCTCAAATAGTTCTTTTCATTTTGAAGAGATATTTGCCTGAGTTAAAAAATTCCTACTTTTTTTAACCTTTACAAAGCTCAGCATTACCCAGCAGAACAGGAAACTCATTTCAGTGTGACTGACAATGAAACATGTAGGATTTTGTTTTCTTGGTCAAAATCCATCCAGATATGGGTAAGTTAGAAACCTTGGGGGTAAGAAAAACTCTTGCATTTCACATATGCCCCAAAACTTCCTGGAATTTAATGAGCAGAATTCCCTTGGAGGGGCTACAAGCAGCACCTACACACACACTGTGCTCCAGCTCCCACAGGGTAATTCCTGTAAGGACATCCCTGCACGACAACAGAGCCTGGAGCCTCCTGCCAGGGAATCTGCTGGGCCTCCACGGAACAGGGAAAAGTTCTTTCCTTTGAAGGTAAAACCAATAAAGTCCTTCTTTTGGGGGAAAAAGAAACCAAACTACACAACTAAAAGCAAACAAACTATGGTGAAGAGTGTGCTGAAGTGCCTTAAAGGAGGAATCCCAGAATCCCAGCTTGGTTTGCATTGGAAAGGACATTAAAATTCAGCTCATTCCCTGCCATGGGCAGGGACCCCTCCCACTGTCCCAGGCTGCTCCAAGCCCCGTCCAGCCTGGCCTTGGACACTTCCAGGGATCCAGGGGCAGCCACAGCTTCTGTGGGCACCCTGTGCCAGGGCCTCCCCACCCTCCCAGGGAACAATTCCTGCCCAATATCCCGTCTATCCCTGCCCTCTGGCAGTGGGAAGCCATTACAGGAAAAGCTACTCTTGAGTTGTTGAAGGCCAGCAGAGGGTCTGGTAAAGGGAATCAAGAATCCTGAGGGTTCCAAGTGGGAACCCAGGAACTGGTGAAGGTGAGCATCAGTCAGATATGGAGACAGGGAAGGAGTTAAGGTTCTTAGAATGAGCCTAGGACAAAGTGCCAGCCGGAGAGATGGGACAGATAGGAGCGAGGAATCTGGGAGGAGGAGACAGAAGTTCAGAGCAAGAACAAACTGTGCAGGGGGGAAAGGGAAGAGGATTCCAAGACCAAGTTAAGAAGTATTTTTAATTTTATTACGTGAGAGTTTAGAAACTGTTGGAGTTGGGGAAAGAGAGGGGATTATGAGAGATTGTCCCTGACGCTGGGAAGTCACAGCAGAGTGGCACATACCTACCCCTGCTCCTCCACAGCCCAGATCTGCACCCACCACCCCAAAAAGCAAATTCTGACCAAATCCCCTCCCACACTGAGCCTGTCTTTCCCTCCTTGTATGAAACCACATTTATCTACATCACTGGCAGCTCTTCTGTGACCTCAAGTGACAAAGGCCTAAGTAAAGGTGGAAGCTGGGCCTCACTGGTGAGCAGTCAGTGTTAAACACCACTGCACTGAGGTGCCAGAACTGGTAATGCCAAATTCAGGGTGGTCCCTTCTCTCCACACATCATGAAGGAAGCTCTGAATGCACAAACATACCCCCCCTCCCGTCCCCAGGCCTCTCTTTGGCCATCCCAGTTTGTCCAGCCTGGGCAGGAAGCACAGCCTGCGGAGAACCTGCCTCGCGCCTCGCAGAAGGGGCAGAGGAACAGCCTCAGTAACGCAGCCAAAACTCCTGCAGAGCTGGAGCTTCTGCCTCCCCCTGCACTCCTGAGCTCCTGCAAGATACCAGGCAAAAGCCTTCCACCAAGACTTTTCAGGGAATTACCTGGATTCTGTTCCTTGGGTATTTCAGCAGCTCAGAACCCAGGACTGGAACACAAGTGCAGACACAGCAATTCCAGGCACCAGGAACCAGAACTGAGCCTGTTATAGGCAGCAAGATGGCAAGTGCTCTAAAAAAACCCCTAAAAACCCCCAGAAATCAGGTCATGGATGTCTTTTTGAACATGCAGTTGGTGCTACTTATGACTAATCTGCTGCTGCTGCTGTTCCCCAGGGAACATCTCTACACCCAGCAGAACACAGAGCTGGGATTGCTCCACAGGGATGAGACTTCTGCAGAGACATCCAAACCCTGCTCTGGGGGAGCCAAGACTCCTGTGGAAATCACAGCAAGCACCAGAGAGGCTGAAGAACCATCAGGAAGTTCTTCCTGTAAGAATTTTTGTAGCTCATGTGGGGATTTTCAGCTCTCGGTTGCCTTTTGATCCCACAGTCCCCTCTGCACAGGGCAGCAGGAGGGCTCTGGTAGAAGGTCCCTGCCACTGCTGCAGCTCCAGGCTTTCTATCCCAAGGGCCCCATGACATGAACAAAGACATCTGCTAAACTAAAAAAGAAAAAAAAAAATTCAAAAATCTGTTTTATTTGCATCTACCACGTGCTACTCACCGCATCTTAAACCAGAAGCACACACCTGGGTTGGGTTTTCATGGTTTTGGGGGTTCATGTGCAGAGCACAACTGAATTACACACCTACAGCTGCAGTAATCCATGTTCTCTGGGTTTCACTCATCCAAGGAGCCAGGCTGGCACTGGGAAGTGCCATCAGTGCCTGGCTCTGCCCAGCTCTCGTGACTCTCACAGGCTCCAAACCCCCAACGCTGCCCCTCCTCACCAAGGGAAGGACCTGCCACCACTCTCCAGTCCTGGTCTGTGCTCAGAGCAGCCCCAAAACTGCTCTGTTGAGGAGGGGCAGAAGCTGCACAGTCCCTGCAGAGACTCAGCCACTGACCTGCAGTGTTCGGGCTGCAACTAAAGATCACCAACACAAACATCTTCAGGACCAAAAGCAATTCACGGGAACAGCAGAGATATTTTATATTTTCTAGTCCAAAAATCTGCCTTTGCAACTTCAGAACTGCAGCTCTGTCTGCCTGGCAGCTGACACCTCCCGCTGTGCCTCTCCAGAATCCCCATTACACACAACCTCTTATTTTTAACCCCAGCCCATGCTCGAGTGAAACAATTTGAATTTCCTAACTGAATACGCTCAGATGACTTCCTAATTTGAGTAAAACAAGCCAGAAGAGGCAATGGCTGGGCTGTGTCATAAACAAATAGCTGGGCTCTCATCATCTGCACAGCCTTCAACAATTGACCTGAATCATTTTCAGGTGCTGTTTAATGCTACTTACAGATAATAATTATGATTGTCTGAGGTTCATAGTTAGCAGCAGCTGTCTGTGATTTGCTCCATATACTGCAGCCAGTTTCATAATTTCAACAAAGTTCTATGTGCAATAAGATTAAACATTAACAGATGCAGGTTAAAATCCATATTTAATAAGCAAATTGGAAATAACAATAATAGTCTGATATTCTTCCTGTCTCCCTCCTCTTGTGCAGAGCCTGGTTTGGGGGATAAAAGGTAACCTGGACTGATAAAGGGCATGCTGGGCACTGAGACTTCCAAGGATATGGAACTGAATAGAAAATATGCTTAATTTTTCCAAAAAGGCTCTTAAAAGAAGTAAGATTTCTTTTGCAGATCCCACCTTTTCTACAAACCCATCAACATCTAGAAAAAACAACAGATCAGCTCAGAGGGTGAGCTGTCAGAGGGTGAGCTGCTCTCACAAGTGAGGAAATTAACATTAAGTTTCGGGGCCAATCCTATGAAGCATTTCAAGGATTTGTAGAGTGTGGAAAATAAGATGCAGCAGCTGATATGAACCATCAGCAGGATCACTTCAGGCAGTTTTGCAGAAAGCCATAAAAAACACCTCAAACTTTTCAGTTATCAGGAGTTCCCTCCCTCCAGTGCTCTGCCAATTCTCAGTGCACAAAAAGCCCCACAACAAACCTTCAAAGGTTTGTCTTCACCTATTACACGGTGCAGGTGCCGCTTTTCCCCCCGGCTGAAGTTTGAGCAGCGTTTCTCAGGTGTAAACAGGGTGTCCATGAACCACACTCACCTGTCACTGCCTTCCCTGCCTGGAGTGCTTCACAGGCTGGGCCGTGTGAGGACTCTGCAAACCAAAGTCCCGTGGGCACCCTGTGCTGGGTTCCCAGCTCTCCTGAAGGGACTTCGGCTACCACAGGCAGGGAAATCACCCCCCACAAGCTGGTGGGGCAAACTGAACCCTTGGTTTTTCTCTGCCCCCAGTACCCACCAGAGCAGCTCGTGCAGGAGGCGGCCCGAGCCCCGGCCTCGGTTCTTGTCGAACGCGTAAGCGAAGATTTTAGCACCGTTTCCATCAGCATCCACCTCCATCCGCGCCTAGAGGGAAGGGAAAGGCCGTGAGATCACCCCACACGGGCACACAGCACCACTGCGACGAGGGATGGACCCAGCACCGCACACTCGTCCCTGCAGGTCGCTTGAGCTCGGCGGGATCTGAGAGCCCCAGGGGGACCCAACGAGCCCGGCTGGTGGGGCTGGGAAAGGGCAGGGAGGAGCCGGGGCGCCTGCCTGGATAAAGAACAGCAGGAATGCAGCTGCGGGGCTGGGATTCACGTCAGGATCCGCACTCCGTCCCTGTGCAGCCAGCAGGGCTTTGCTTTAGGCACCGCCCCTACGCCCATCTCCGTGCTGCCGCCCAGGGCCTGTCCTTTCTCCCGCACCCCACAACGCTGTGCTGGGGCCAAAGCTCACCAAGGGCAGCAAGAACTCGATGCATTTGGGACAGTCACGCTGCGATACCACCACCAGTGACACAGACACCCACAGCGGCTGCCAGAGGGGAGGAATGGACAAACAGGGAGCGTTCTGGCAGCAGCACTGCCCAAACTCCTAAAATTGCTGAGAGCAGCCCCAAAGCAGCCGCTGCACTGCAGGAATTTAGCAGATGATGGTCCCTCCTCCATAAAAGCCTTGCTTGTTGAAGATTGTGTAATAATTTTCTTTCACTTTCAAAGCCTTGGTAGAACCCACTTACCCTCTTCCAGTGGATGTTAAGAGGAAACACTTTTTTTTGATCTCAAAATAAATAACAATACAGGTTTTTCTCATGCAAGACTAAGTGCAGAGTGAACATTTTTAATGTTTGCCAAACCACGGGAGGTCAAATTATCACTTCTCCAAAAGCATACAAATAGTGTGAAAATAAAAAACCACATAATAAATTAGTACATACATTTTTAAAACAATGCTAGTTAAGCAAAAAAAAAAAAAACCGGAAAACTCAGAACTTTTCCTGCTTGGAAGCCTCCACGCTGGGACTTCAATAACTTAGACCGGTTCTTTTTCCCCCAATCAGGGGAGCTGCAGGCACAGCACTTCCACGAGCGGTTTGATTGGAGCAGGGCACAAGGAAAGGAAAAAGCCGAAGCTCCAGCGGGAGCCCGAGCACCGCCGGCCCCGGGAGGGCGCGGGGGGCGGCGGCGGGGCCGGGGCAGCCCCGGGCGGGGAG
>VZTF01008128.1:172208-226789 GCA_013397755.1 Cnemophilus loriae
CTACCGACTTTGATCTCGTTGGGGTCGAACTTGGGCGGCATCGCGGCGGCGGATGGCGGGGATGGAGGCGGATGGAGGCGGATGGAGGCGGATGGAGGCGGATAGAGACCGGGGAGGAAACCGAAGGCCTTTGGGGGACACCGAAAAGGCGGGGCGGGTGGCTCGGGCCCAAGATATACCCACTGAGATCTCGCGAGAAGCCGCGGCCCTGTAAATAAAGGCCGAGATCTCGCGAGAGGTAAAGAGAGGGCCGTGGCGAGATCTCTACAGTTCTGTTTATGTGTATTTATTTTTTCCTGTCTATCTATCTATCTATCTATCTATCTATCTATCTATCTATCTATCTATCTATCTATCTATCTATCTATCTATCTATCTATCTATCTATCTATCTATCCCTGTTGCAAAATGCGGAATACGTGCGAGGGGTGTGAGGCATTGGCAGGGGCTGCCCCGGGCACTGGTGGAGTCCCCGTCCCTGGAGGTGTCCGAGGGAGGCCCGGCCGTGGCGCTCAGGTCTCTGGGCTGGTGCCGAGGCGGGGATCGGTCACGGGCCGGGCTCGGGGGTCCCGGGGGATCTTTCCCGACCCGAACTGGGCTGGGCTCCCGTGGCCGGGCGGAGCGGTCCTCCGGCCGCGTGGGGGCGCACGAGCGCGGCGGGCAGGGCTCTGTGGGCGGGGCGGGGCGTTCTGGCCGCGCCTCTCGCCGGTGCCGCTGATCACGTGAGCCGGCGGTGAGGCAGCGATGGCGGCGGCGAGCGGTGAGCGGGGCTGAGGAGGAGAGGGGGGGACCCGCTGTGGGACACTGGGGCTGCCCCGCGCCGGCACCGGGCGCCGCGCTCGGGGGTGCTCCTCGGAGGGGCTCGGGAGCAGGCGCTGCCCTCGCTCACTGTCGCTGCTCTCCCCAGGTATCGGGCCGGTGCCCGAGGGCTGCGAGCCAAAATCCCGGCAGGGTCGACTCACCCCCTTCATCCTGCCGAGGTTCTGGGCCCTCGGGCACAGAACGCCGCTGTTCTGGATGAGGGAAGGGTAAAGAAGACGAGGAGCTTGGAAGCTGTGTGACCCTGGGAGGGAGACCCTGCGGGGACCCGCAGAGAGAAGAAGAAGAGAATAGTGATGGTGAGGGGAAGGAAGGACTGAGAGGCAGAGCTGGACTGGTGAAGACGAGCGGAGATTTGTTGCAGGCGTTGCCAGGGCAGGCCCCGGGCGGGCTCAGGCCGTGGCAGGGGTGGCAGCTCCAGCACAGAGAGCAAGCGGTGCAGGACAGCGAGTTCCAGAGCTGCAGTTCAGCTGCTGCCTCCTCCGTGCCTGTTCCAGTGCCTGCAGGGCTGCCTGCTGCTAACCTGTCAGAGAGCCAGACCAGCCTGTGGCTGTCTGGTGACACCTCTGTCCCCCAGGGCCAGGCAGCATCTGCAGGAGCCCACCCAGACCAGGCCCTGGCTCACTGCTCCCTCACGGTGCTCCTGAGTGTGTTTTCCCAGACTAAATAAAGCATCTCTTCTTTCCACACCCCCACTTTGTCATGTTACAGTGCCCAGATGGATTTACAGTGTCCAGAATTTTTTGAAAACTGGGGCTTCTTCCAGAGCTCTTGCTGCGTTTTAATTACATTTGTTTGTAAAATGAGGGGTTTGGTTTTGTTTTTCTGTCATCACCCAACAGCTGCAGAGTGGGAAACACCCAGACGACATTCCTGTGCCCTTCCCCACCCCGAGTGTGTGGCTGCTCCTCAGGCAGGCCTGGTGCCTGCAGGGAGCAGGGGATGCAGGATTTGGTGTCCAGGGATGCTCACTGCCTGCAGGAGGATGCAGGATTTGGTGTTCCTGGATGCTCACTGCCTGCAGGGGATGCAGGATTTGGTGTCCATGGATGCTCAGGACCTGCAGGGTGGGTGCTGGCCCAGGCACTTACAGCCACTTCTTACAGGCAGTTCGGGAAAGGGTTTAATAAATAAAAATTACATCATGTAATGGCCACATGCCAAGGGCCTTTCTCACTCCTGGCTACTGAGTTCGATGTGTCTTCACTTAAGCAAATTTCCACTTTTAAAAGCTGTTCAATCCATGTAACAAATGGATCCTTCATCTTCTAACCCCTGGTAGGATTCTTTTCCTGTTCACTGTCTGCCCTTCAGCCTTCATGTCTTTGTCCATTTTCTTGGGTGAAAACTGATGATTTCCCACTATCCCCGTGACCAGTGAGATCTGGCTGGAATAGGGAAAGGTGGGGTGGGACAAGGGAATGCAGAAGTTGAACATGGTCATCAATTCAAGGATATCTTGCTGCAGGCACCTTGTCCTTCTGCTTTCTCATCTTGAAGTCTCCTTTTGTTTGTGCCTCTGATATCTTGCCCCTGATTGCTGTCCTGCATTTCCCTGCTGTAGCTCCTGACAGTCAGCTTCCCTTCTTGCTCAATGCTTTGAGTTCTGGCTCTCAGCTCCCCTCCTGGGAGCTGGGCCTGAGGAGCACTTCAATAATCTGAACTGGTTAAAAAGGCAGAAATTGGGATGGCAGGAGAGAGCCACGGCACTGCTGGAGATGAGTTTGTAGCCGCCTCCTGCTGCGGCCTGTGGCTCGTTCCAGTCAGCGCTGTGACAGCAGGGCAGTGACTCAGGATATCTCTGCCTCCTTCTTCCTGGAGTCAAAGGAAGAGGGATGAATTAGACTTGGATGAATTAGGCTGAATTATTTTACTTTTACAGTGAGGATTTATCTCCGTAAAGATTTTATGGAGTTTTTGGCAGAGCTCTCCCTGCTCAGGGAACATCCCTGGCTGGATCCTGTGGGTACCTGCTCTGCAGGAGAGTTTGAGGCCAGTGTGCAGACACAGAGCTGGCAGAGAAGCAGCTTTCTATGTCCCACACCTGAGCTGCACTGAGCCCTGAGTGAAGTGTTGTGTGGCTGTGCCAGTTACTGCTCCACTGGTGAAGTAATGACTGTTTTGTGCGGATTTTTAATTGCTTAGGAATTTTAAGCAGTGTTTAAAAAAGTCACTACAAGTGTTTAAAATGTTCCTCCCTGTTCAGGCTTGCTGTTGCCCTCCTGCCCTTCTCTCATCTTCTCCCAGTCTTGTCTCCAAGCTAGATCCCTGTGTGAGGTCCCTCTGGGAGCCCCTGTTCACCTGCAGCCCCAGCTCAGGCTCCTCGTGCATTGCCCATTTGTGCCCCCTGCTCCTCTGCAGCCACAGATAAACCCCTTTTCCCCTTGATTTCATTGCTCAACTGGCCCCATCTCTTTTCCAGCATCCCCACTGGTACCATCTCATTACCAGCTGCTCTCCCCATTCCTTGTCCAGCCACAGCTTTCTGCCTTGCCCTCAAAATCTGCCAGCAGCTTCTTTTTCTCCCCTGCTGGGTCAGAGCCCTGTCCCAAAGCTGCCTGGTGTCTGTTCTCCTACACCCACCTGCACCTCCTGATTCCACCAGGCACCTTCCTGCAGCCACCCTTTCCTCCCTCAGGTTCAACTTCTCCTCCCTTTATACTTGAACCAGCTGGAATCCTTGCTCTCAGTTCTTTGTTACTGTGCTAGAATTGACTTTGAGTTTAAATTGTTTGGGTTTTATCCCTGGTGCTTGATCTCTTATACAGCTTTTTAATCCATGGCATGGACCCTGCATTTCTCTGATCCCTCAGCAGCCTTTCCCTGTGCCTGTCCCAGGGCTGACCCAGACAACCAACCCCTCTCAGACCACAGCAGGGCTTGGGTGCTTCACGTTCACACTCCCCTGTGGAGCTGTGCTGGAACCTGCCTGAGTGACCCAGCTAAACAAAGACAACTGCTGACACAATTCTGTTCTTTTTAATCTTCCTCCCCCAACTGATTAGGTCCCAGTTCTGCAGACCAGGCTCCCCAGCAAACACAGACCCCAGGATCCCTCAGCCTTTCTCTGCACTGACCATCCGTGCCCCTGGACGGAGCCAGAGTCAGGACTGAAGATGCCTCTCTTCTCCAGGAAGAAGAAACCCAGCGATGATGCTCGGAAGCGCCTTGAGTACCAAATGTGCCTGGTATGCACTGCCAGGGTCATTTCTGTCCTCTGTGCCTGGTCCTTGAGTACCAAATGTGCCTGGTAGGCACTGCTGGGGTAATTTCTGTTCTCCTTGCCTGATCCTGGCTCCAGGTGATTTGGCACATCCCCTGCGTGACCAGTTATCCCCTGCATGACCAGTAACTACATTCCATAACCAGCAGTCGTGTTCCTGATCCCACCAAGACAGCAGATTTTCTTCCTAATGTACATCAGGGAATTCCTGCCTCCCTGTCTGCCTTTGCCCTCCCACCCACACGTCCCCTTTGTGCCACTTCCATCCCTCTCTGTGTGGTTCCACCTCCACCCCACCTCACCTCCTGCCAGCCTGCAGGTGGTACCCCAGCTCTCCTTCTGCTCCAGGCCCCTTTGCCCTTACGGATCTCCCAGTTTGCTTTTCCTTCCATGGAACCTGTGACTTCCCATCATATCTGCCTTTCCTTGTGCCTCTCTTTTGCTTCCCATTATTCTGATCTTCCTGTCACTCCAAGGATTAACTCGTTAGATGTTGCTGTTTGTTTCCCTGGACTAGGATTTCACCAGGATGCTCTGGGTAGATCCCCAGGAGGTTCTCTTGTGCCAGCAAGGGCAGCAGAACTGTCTGTGCAAAGCAGCCACAAGTTTATAGTTGGCTTCTGACAGAAATCTGCTTTTGGGTTATTTTGCCTTCTCTGCTCTAGGAACTGTGGAGCAGTGCTGGCACAGGGAATCTCCTGGGGAAGGGATGAGGAGAGGCTGAGGGGGCTGGGAAAGGGGCTCAGCCTGGAGAAAAGGAGGCTCAGGGGGGACCTTGTGGCTCTGCACAACTCCCTGACAGGAGGGGGCAGCCGGGGGGGGTCGGGCTCTGCTCCCAGGGAACAGGGACAGGAGGAGAGGGAACGACCTCAGGCTGGGCCAGGGGAGGTTTAATTTGGATATTGGGAAATTTTTTTTTCTTGAAAAGGGTTGTCAGACTTTGGAACAGACTGCCCAGGGCAGTGGTGGGGTCACCATCCCTGGAAGTGACCCAGGGATGTGTAAATGTGGCACTTGGGGACATGGGTTAGTGGTGTCTGTCCAGGTTCATCGCCCTTAGCAGCTGCCTTGGATGGACTTGATTTGAACATGGAAAATACTTTGGAACAGAACCACAGAATCCCAGACTGGTTTGGATGGAAGGGACCTTAAAGCCCATCCAGTGCCACCCCCCACCATGGGCAGGGACACCTTCCGCTGTCCCAGGATGCTCCAAGCCCTGTCCAACCTGGCCTTGGACACTGCCAGGGATGGGGAGTCCAGGCCTCTCTGGGCAAGATGCAGCAAGAGGTGCTGTATTTTTGCATGGTCAGATTCTCTGGATGTGTTTATTCCCTCTCCAGGCAAAAGAAGCTGGTGCTGATGACACCCTTGACATATCCAGATGTGAGCTCTCAGAGGTATGTCCTCTACAACTTCCACTCTTCACTCACAGCTCTGATTCTCTGCTTCTTGGTGCCAGCTGTCAGATTTACTCTCATGCCTGTGAGCCTTGAGACAGAAATTGTTGCTGGTCCACCTCTTCCTCTATCTCCTGAGCTCTGGCTTTCAGCTGGGGGCTTCTTCCCCTGTTTTTTTTGGTGGGAGTTTGCCTGTCCTGTCTGATGCTTCAACACCATTTCTGTCCTGGGAATCTTTTTGTTTGACAAGGTGAGAAGGGCAGAGTGGTCTCATACCCTCCACCAGTACCTTGTTTGACCCTGGTTTGGGACCTCATGGCTTAATTTTGCTGGTCCTGAGGGAATTGGTTTGCCAAAGGCTGAGTATTTCTAATCTTAGAGCTGCACAGTCTGCCATCCGTGCTCGTTTTTCTGTGTGATCCTGCTTCCAAGCTGCTGGTTAAGGACAGAAATCTCACTCCCAGCTTGTCTTCTTTTATGGCAGCCAACTAAAAGAGAAACAATCTGTGTGCTGGTGTGTGGGCAGGCAGTGACAGAGTGCCAGGCACCCAGACACAGCTTTTCCTGCTGGCAGCCAGGCCAGCCTCAGGCAGAAACCCATTTCTATCTCACTTTCCATTTTTTTTCCTTGTCTCATGCTTCTAAAATGTTGATCCTGAATACAGGATGCCCTTGTCAAGCAAGGTGGGGAGCTTCGAGACCATCCTGGAGAGGAGAGCTGCCTGCTGTGCAGTGTGAAATGGCTTTGCTGAGACTTTGGGATGTTTTGTCCCAAGCTCAGGAGCCAGCAGCAGCTCGTGTGTGGGTTTGCAGGCTGTGTGGGACAGTGTGGGTGTGGCAGGGTGGCAGAGAGAGGATCCACCCAGCCAGCTCCACTCAGGGCCACAGCTGACCCAGGATACCCAGCAGCTCCTTTTGGCTTGGACCGTAAAACTCTGTCATGCTGTTTCATGTTCATTGTTGTTTCAATAAATGAAGTGAGACATCAGTTTGGTTTTACGATTAACCATGGGCGGGAGTCTGGCTGCTGCTGGTTCCGTGCTGCAGGGAAGGTCACAGTGCCCAGCTGTGCCTGGCAGGGGCTGAACTGGCATCTCCTTGTTGTGCCTGCCCCTCTCCTGGCACATCGGGGACACTCTGTCCTGCCTGGTGCTCACCTTGCTCTCTCAGCACACTGCAGTGTGGTTGTGAGGTTGCCAAACCACAGAATGCATTTCTGTAATGACTAAACTGAACCTTTGCCTGAACTCATCTGCACAATGAATATTAAATCACACAAGGCTTGAACTCCTGCCTGAGCCTCAGCCTGTCCTGTGACACTGTTGTGTCATGGAGAGCCACTGGAAGCTGTTTCAGTGGAAGCTCCCTGGGAAGTACTGGGCCAGAATCAGGGGGCAATGATTTTAAGCATCACTTTTATTTTCAGTTGAGTTATTCACACTTTACAGGTGGACGGTGTAAAACTGCTTAAAAGAGAAGTCTGACATGATTATTTTTTAATTGCTTTTAGGTTCCTTATGGGGCCTTTGCAACTTGCAAGGTCTTGCAAAAAAAGGTAATGTTGCAACCAGAAATTATTAAATAATTCTATTATTATGCTTAGCTATTATTGTTGTGTTTGAAATGACTGTGTGTGGTTGTTTTATGGTGGTCCAAAAGGAGTTTGCTTGTAAGGAATTTGTCCACCTCTGTGATACTACATAGAGAGCAGTTTGAGTCAGATTAATCCTTTCTGTATTTTTTAAAGTTAACTTCTGCCAGGAAAGATGAGGTGGTTGTTCCTGTCTTTGCCTGTCTAAGTGTATTTCTGAGGTGAGGAATTGGGCTCTGGTTTAGATCTCATGTGAAATGTTTGGTCTTCTCTGACAATCCATTTCCTACTTTAATATTTTCTATGGTGCTGAATGAGATATTGAGCTCTTATACAGCCTCCCCATTCCATCTCAACAAAAGTGCTTGTTCTGGTGTCTCTTGTGTTTATGTGTCAATGGGGTTTTTCCTCCCCAGGTGCTGATTATTCATACAAATAATCTGACATCTTTAGTTCCAAAGTCCTGCAGCCTCCTGAGTCTCATAACTGTGAAGGTAATTGTGACTCTTAACAGTTCAACTGCAGCCTGTTTTGTTTGTTACTGACGCTTGAGTTTCCAAAAGACCTCCAAGAATTAAGTACCCCTGTCCCCTGGAAAACTTAAGCTGCTTTTCAAAGTCCCATTGGAAGCAAACTAATTTTCATTGTGAGATAATCCATGACTTTTGTTCCCAACCTTGTTTGGTGACACCATCTGCTTTTCCAGGTTCTGGACCTGCATGACAACCAGCTGGCATCACTTCCTGCTGATATTGGTCAGCTGACAGCTCTTCAGGTAAAAGATTTGCAGCTGCATCCCAGATGTCTGTACAGGGCACGTTTGGGGACAGCAGGGATGTGGGGTTACTGCTGTTTGGTTTATAATTAATCACATCTTCTATGATGGTGCCATTTTGTCAGATCTGTCGTGTCACCCTGACTGTAGTTGTTGAACTGGCTGGTTGGAGGGAGAGCAGGAAAAGAGGAGGAAAGGAGCAGGAGAAGAGCAGGAAAAACCAGGCTTGGTTGAGTTCTCCCAGCTTGGTGCAGCCCAAGTGGCTCCTGTGGCCAAGCAGATGCTCTGAGCAAGCAGAGTCCTGTCGATCTCCCAAAACATTCAGGTTTTGCCATTCTCCCTGGTTACGCTGAGAACCCAGGGCCGTGTCTAAGGGCACACTCAAGGTGTCTCTGCTCTGGAGGCAGCTTTAGGTTCAGCCTATGGGAGCTGGAGTTGGGGAGTGCTGCCCTGGACACTCTAATTCCCAGTTCCTGCATCTGGATCTAGCACCAGATGGTGGTGGTGGTGAGCAGGGTTTCTCACTGCCCATGGTAGCCTGGCATCCCCTTTATCCAGGGCTGGTGGAAAATACATTTTTTTAACCCAGAAAGTGTTATGTAAAACCAATTTCAAGTTGTCCTTCTGAGCCTGAAAGTCCCAGTAGCACAGGTGTGTAGAAGACATGAGACTTGGATGAATATCTTGAATATCTTTTCTGTTAACACCTTAGGTCCTAAACCTTGAAAAGAATCTTTTAAAAAGCCTTCCACAATCTATAGGAGACCTTGCCCAGCTCCAGATCCTCAATGTGAAAGGTATGGAATGGGATTGCTCTGGGCAAAGCACATTTGTTATCACGTTGACCTGCATCAGCAATTACTCCTTTCAGTCAAGGCAAGCACCACGTGCTTTACACTCCGAATGCTGAGGAAGAACACAAGGAAGGTTTGAATTCGAAGAGTTGGCAAGACAGGAGAAATGATCTAGGCAGAAACTGTGTCAGGCTCAGTCCATAACCCTATATATGTTTTCATATAGCCCATTGCCCCTTCTCAAAGGAAGCCCTCCAGTAAAGCAAGCAGAGCACTCAGCCAGGTAAACCAAATTACAGTTGGGTCCCCAGCACCCAGAGCTGGCTCCTGTGAGCCTGTGTATCCCCACCAGGTTTGCACAGCCTGAGCACAGAGGTCACACCTCTTTTCCAGACTCGTGGGCATTTTCCAGCTATGCAGTGCCATAAATCTGGGAGAAAAAGGAGATTTAGTTACATAGAGCTGTTGGTGAAACAGGGAAGGAAAGGGAGGGTGAGGAACTTGGAAAGGCAGCTGGGCTCTGAGCCCTGGGTGTGCCGTCCCACTCAGTCCCCCTCCTCCCATCCCTGGGACTTTACACCAAAGGGGAGAAGATTCCTTGTTACAAATGCTCACCTCATAGAGGGCACAGATCCAGCCTGCAGCAGAGCTGAGAAGGAGACTTGGATCCCAAATTGCCCTTGGTGGGCAGTGACATCCTTTGAGTCCTTGTGTGACCCGGGACAGCCCTGTCCCTGTGGAAATGAGCCGTACCTGTGGTTATGGATTGGTGCTGGAGCAGATGAGCTTGCTGGCTCCTGTTTCGGGAAGGTTCCACGGTTTTAACTGGCTTTTCTGTCTCTGTAGGGAACAAGCTGAGGGAGCTGCCTGGGAGTGTGAGCGGCCTGCGGAGCCTGCGGGCTCTGGATGTCAGTGGGAATGTGCTGCAGGAGCTGCCGCGGGTGCTGGCCCACGTCCGCACCCTGCAGGTACCCAGCCCTGGGGCCAGCCCTTCCCAGCCTGCTTCCCTCAGCTGGGAACAAATCCAGCCCAGGAGGGGAATGTTTAGGGTCTGGGCAGGGTGTGCTGCAGGGGATTGTAACAGGGCTGTTCACACTGTCCAAAGTAACTTTTGTGTACCTGCTCTGGTCTTTTCTGATCATTTTTACCATTTAATCTGATCATTTTGCCTTTTAATTCTGATTATTTTGTCATTTAATCATGACAAAAGCGATCCCCAAGGGAGTGAACCCCTGGATTTTACCTGCCAGGGCTGTCTCTGAGAGCACAAATCATGCCTCTGTCACCCTGGCAGATCTCCAACTCGTTGTCAGCTTCCATGAGTTTATGGCTCTCTGAAGTGCACATTCAGAATAGGAAAAGCCTCAAGATTTTTAAGGATATGTTGCCTTCTGGCTGCCAAACCTGTCAGTACTAAATGATGCAAGTGTGAGGCAACAGAGCTGGCTCAGACCCCAGCAGGAGGGTGTGAATAAATGCTCTCCTGTCTCACACAACATTGGGCTTCACTTTCTCCTGTGGACAGCCTGAGTTGAGGGATCTGTGCAGCTTTGCCCCCTGTGCTTGGCAAAGTGGTTCCTTTCCAGGCCTTCCTGCTATGCCCTTCCCTACAGAAGGCAGCATTAGGTCCTTTTGGTGGCCACAGTAGGACGAAAACAGTGAATCTTCCCCTCATTCTTTATGGGACTCCTCTCCGTGCCCTTGTATCACCCCCCCTTCCATGGTGAGGGGCTCCAGCTCCCTGACACGGAGTAGGGAATGTCTGTAGCTGAGAAATGCTGGGACCTCTGGTACCTAAACATGAAGTGCCAATGTCTGTGTGGGGGGAATGTTCCAATGAGTGGCCAGCTCAGAAGCTCCCAAAATAAGGGACAGTGGAGTCACCTCTGAAAGGTGCCAGACACCCAGCAGGGATTCAATACAGCCTGAAATTTATGTCAGGATTTAGGGTAACATTAAGTAAGATTTTGGGGAGCTGCAAGGAGAACTGCAGCTGGACTCTGTCTGGGCCATCAGAATAACCTGGAGCTCTGTGTGTTCTCTTTTGGAGATGCTGACCCTGGATGCCTCTGCCATGACCTACCCACCCCCTGACATCTGCAGTGCGGGTACAGAGGCCATCCAGCAGTTCCTCTGCAAGGGTAAGCCAGGAGCACCTGGGGTGTGCTCAGAGATGGCGTTTCTGAAGCACAGACATTGTGTGGGCTCTGCTTGGGGTGGCTGCTGCTGCCCTGCACACCTGGTTACCTGTCTTTGTTGGCAAACGGCACAACATGAGTCCTTCCCTGAGCCCTGCCACACTGAGATGTAGAGTGGTTTGTTAAAAATCAGAGTGCTGGGTCAGGCTGCCTCAGCAACCATAGGAAGTCAGTGCATCTCCTGTGGTTATTTGGATTTTCTCCTGTGGGAGGATTAGGCATTGTCCAGATGTCACTGCCTTGGGACAAGGAGAGAGACTCAGGAGCCACTCGAGGTCCCTGCTGCCCTCATTTTCTCTGAGGAAGGACCTGGGCCCTGCAGGTTGTTATGAGAATGGTGAAACCGGATGGAAAATTCAAATGACAAAGGAAATTTACTGTGAGTTTGTAGATGCTGTGTTTAGTACAGACAGGGAGCTTTGGTAGAGGTTTTATGCAGGGGAAGTGCCTTGCAAGGCATAGTGAGAACTTATTTTGGTCTGGGCAGTAACATTTGCAGCCCTGCACAAGTCACCAAGCCTGCAGTCATGTGCAGGGTGTTTCTGTCTGAGCAGATCCTTGTCCTGGTGGGGATGGAGCAGCACCACCTCCTGCCAGAACTCCTTGTCCATCCTGCCTGAGCTGAGTCCTGGTGGGGATGGAGCAGCACCACCTCCTGCCAGAGCTCCTTGTCCATCCTGCCTGAGCTGGAGGAGCCCTGCCAGGCACTCCTTGGTGTGTGGGCAGAGGGAGCACAGCTGGGAGCAGTCCCACACACCAGCCAGCTCTCAGCCACGCTGTCGAGGAGGTCTTTGAGCCCCAAATGTTCTTATTTTGTGTCTGGTGCCTTCCAGAGTGTGGAATTGCATACTACCCTCCCTCGCAGTACTTGCCTCCCACGCTGGAGAGCGATGGAGGAGGAACTTCCGTGGATGGGGTGAACAGGACAGTGGAGAAGTACCTGGAGGAGAAGAGCGAGTGGCAGGTGAGGCTGCCCTGCATGAGAGGGTTTGGGGTTTGTCTCTGTGCTCCACCAAAGGATCTCACAGCAGCTGGCACATCACCCCTCACCACCTTCCCCTCCGTAGGATGTGTCTTTTGGGATCAAGGGAGCAGCCAGGCACTGTGTGTGCAGGGGTGGCTCATCTCCCTCCTGAGCTGGGGCTGGTGTCACCGTGCTGACTGCTGGAAGACACATCCCAAGGAACTGTCTCTATCCTTTGAAAGCAGTGATGCAGGCAAGGGACAGGGGTGGCAGTGGGACATGGAGTGTGCAGTGTGTGATGTGTATTTTTGGGGGACAGCAAACTGCAGAGGAACCTTGTGCTTCCCAGCCAAGTGCTAGGCGTGGGAAAGGGGAGGCTGGGCCAATAATTGTGATAACTGTGCTAATTGCTGTGTTCTTTGGCAAGTACAGAGTCAATGCCTTTGCCTCTGGAGATGCCTGAGTGACTCCACTTTGGGCCTGTGTTCCTGGGCCTGTGGTTGATGTCTTCACTCAGTTAGGGGAGCATGTACTGTGGGCTAATAGTATCCACAAAAAAGTCCTTCTGAGAGTAAATATCTGCCGATACTGTTTATTTTTCAGAACAAGTTCTTGGATTATGAGAAGAGGAAGGTAAGGATCAGCTCCTGCAAATGCTTTGTCTGCAGCATGGGTCTGCTTCTGGTTTCTGTTTTCCATCTTTTTAATTTGTTTCTCATTCCCCTCACCTGGCTGCACTTTTAGTTTGTTCTTTTTTGTTTCCCTGTCTCTGTCTGTTCCCCTGTGCAGGGCTCACTTTGAAATAAGCAGCAGCTCCTGCCATGCATTTCCCCATGCTTTGGCTCGAGCTGCTCGGAGCTGGCTGCTTCCTTCAGACAAGGGAGCCCTGTGCCCTGTGGAACTGAACCCACCCTGCATTTTGGGCTTCCCCCCACGTGTTTATATTGGCTGGTTTGGTATCAGTCGATGCCCTGGGACTTCAGCTTCATGACATGAAAGAGTTTGGAGGCTGTTATGAAGAGAGCAGCAGCTTCTGCTCCCCAGTTTTTGGGTTCCTAAGGAGAGAACGATTCCATCCCCTAGACAAGCCTCCTGTTTGCCGTTTGGCTTCCCTTCCTCTCTGCAAGGGGGTTGCTGTTCCTTGCTTTACCTTTTTGCCAGAATATGTTCTTGCTGGAGAAGGAGATTCCTGTCATTCATCTTTCTTCTTATTCCTCTCAGGAAAGGAAAGCGCAGGAGAAGCTGGAATTTGAGCGGCGCCTGAACGTGGGGCAGCGAGAACAGGCCCTGCTGGTGCAGCAGCACAACAGCCACAAGGATGAGATCCTGCAGACAGTGAGAGAGGTGCGTGTGCTGGGCAGGGCCCTTCCAGGGCGTCCACTGCCTTCCCCAAACCCACCACCTTCTCCTGGTTTCCCCTGCTCTGGGCAGGAGCAGCAGAGGCTGGAGCAGGGTCTGTCGAAGCACCAGCGCTATTTGGAGGAGGAGAGGCTGAAGCTGCTGCAGCAGCTGAAGGACACAGAGCAGGGCATTGCCAGCCGGATCCAGAAGCTGCTGGAGGACAACCAGAGGTGGGGTCCCTGGGGGTCTTGCTCTGATTTTTTTTTTTTTTTGTTGTGTTGTTTTGAGTGGTTCATTTTGCCCCTGAGTGTTTTGGATCTGGTCAGGATCGATGTCTGGAGGAGCTGCCTTAGCTCCTGGACTGCCAAAGACCTATTTAAAGCACATGGAATCTGCATCTTAAAAAACCTGTTTCACACATGTGTGATGTTGGGATTTTGCAGTGCTGTGGAAGAAATTTGAATTCCTCACGGAAGGTGCAAGTTTGAAGAGTTAAGGTGCCACTGCCTGTGTCTGCTGGGCCTCCCTGTGGGCTGGTGCTGATGGGAGGTGCCCAGCCTGCTGAAAGCTGCTCTGACAGCAAAGTTGTTTTCTCTCAGACACATGGGGGGATTGCTGGGGTTGTCCTGTGCAAGGCCAGGAGTTGGATGATCCTTGTGGGTCCCTTCCAAGTCAGGATATTCTGTGACTCTGTGATTCTGCCCTCTGAGGGACCAGGATGTCCTGCTGAGCTTGATGAAAACCTCTTATTTTATCTTTCTTCTTTTTTAGGCAAAAACGAAGTTCAGACATTTTGAAGTCCTTGGAGAATGAGAGGTGAGTCCAGCCTCAAGAGAAAGGAAAGCCAAGGAAGGGTCTGGCACTGCTTGGGGAGAGCTTGTGCATGTTGTGTTGATGTTCTGTCTCTCAGAAAAAAATCAGCTTTCCTGTCTAAAGCCACTGTCCTCATGGTTTTGAGCAAAATTTATGTTGTCTCCCATAAAACTTGGAGGTTCTTCACCAAAAAAATCACTGAGGCTTTGGTGTCTCTGATGAGCCCAGCTTTCCTGAGCAGGGTGAACCTGCCCAGCCTTGAGACTCTGAGCTGGGTGGATGGAGGAGAAGGCCTTGTTTGAAGGAGTTGCTGAAATGTTGTTGTTTGTTGGCAGAATCAGGATGGAACAGCTGATGGCAATAACCCAGGAGGAGACAGAGCAGCTGCGCAGGAAGGAAGTGGCCTGTAAGTCCACACAGGTCTTTGAGGTGGTGAGGTGAAGGGTCTGGAGCACCAGGAGCAGCTGAGGGGGCTCAGCCTGGAGGAAAAGAGGCTCTGATGGGACTTTCTCACTCTCTACGAGTCCCTGAAACAAGGGTGTATCCAAGTGGGGGTCAGGCTCTGCTCCCAGGGAACAAGGGACAGGACAAGAGGAAACAGCCTCAAGCTGTACCAGGGAAGGCTTAGGTTGGATATTAGAAATTTTTTCCATGGAAAGGGTGATCAGGCATTGTCACAGACTGCCCAGGCCAGTGGTGGAGTCACCATCCCTGGAAGTGCTGAAAAAACACGTGGATGTGACACTCAAGGACATGGTTTAGTGGTGAACATGGTGGAGGTGATGGTTGGACTTGATGATCTTAAAGGTCTTTTCCAACCTTAATGGTTCTGTGATTCTGTGAAAGACCTGGTTCCTCTGGAGATGCCCTGGGTAGGTGGCAACCACGTGGGAGATGCTCTGGCACACACATTCTGACGTGGGCACAGGAGCAGCACTGCCCATGTGCCACAGCGGATCCTGCAGCTCCCTGCCTGTTCTCCATGAGGCACAAGCCAAGCTCCCTGTTAATCCATCAGGTTCATGTCTGGTGAATGAGAATGGTGCTGGGGAGCCTTTTCTGCTCGTGCTGACCATGACCAGATCTGTTTCTCCAGGGAAACAGAAGATGTTGTCCCCCCAAGACTGGCAGAGCCCAGCTCCTCTCTGCTCTGGGACAGGGACAGGAGCCAGGGAACGGCTGGAGCTGGGCCAGGGCAGGCTCAGGCTGCAGATCAGGGCAAGGTTCTTCCCCCAGAGGGTGCTGGGCACTGCCCAGGCTCCCCAGGGAATGGGCACGGCCCCGAGGCTGCCAGAGCTCCAGGAGCGTTTGGACAGCGCTGCCAGGGATGCCCAGGGTGGGGTTGTTGGGGTGTCTGTGCAGGGCCAGGGGCTGGACTCGATGATCCCTGTAGGTCCCTTCCTAGTTCTGAGGATATTCTGTGATTCTGTGATCTCAGGGTTGGTAGGCAGTGAGTGGGCTGCTCTGAGCACTGAAAAGGTGCAGGCACAGGCAGAATGGAGTTTCCTCAGCTCTTTTCCAATACAGAGCCACAGTTCTCGGGTGGGTGGGTGTGCTCTGGAATCAGTGAAACGGGAAGAGCAAGAGCGATGAGAGAGGAGCCACTGTTGGTTGCAGTGACTGCAGCAGCAGTGGTGGGTGAGTCCTGCTCTGCACACCCAGCCCAGGCAGGGACTGACAGCCCCTCTGTCCCCTCTGTCCCCAGCTGCCATGCAGCAGATGCTGGCTGAGACCTACAAGAACAAGCTCCTCCAAATGACCTCCGAGTCTCGTCGGCAGGACCTCGTCAGCCAGGCCTGCTCCAGGTGCAGGGGGTGTCTGGGGCTGGTGGTGCTGGTGTTGAATCCCTTTCTTTCAGCACTCTAATTCCCATAAGTACACCAGGATCTCCTGGAGCTGCTGGAATGCAGCAGGACAGTTGTAACAGCACAGGACAGTGCAAATTAAACTGTCAGACTCCCTTAAATGAACTACCTTCTAACGACCACAGTATGCATGTTAATCACACTTTGGGGGAACTGTCACTTTTGTGCACTGTTTATTTTGCCTTACACATTCTGCTAAATATGGAGGATGGAGTTAGACTAGTTGTCTTCCTGTTTTTTGAGGCACTTCAGTAGCCTCAAAAAGTTGAGGCTTGCAGTTGCAAGTTACAGTTGCAAACTGTAGCCCAGAGCTCCTCCCCTCCTAGGCTGCCTCAAGGATGCTGTGTGTGCATAAGTAGTACCTGAGTGTTGCTGCACATACCGAGAGCATCCTGGCTCACTGTTTATGACAAGGTGAGAAATTTTCGTCTGGCAACATCTGGCACTGACCAAAAACAGTCTTGTGAGCCTGTGATCTGCTCAGCAGGGGCCTGTGGTGCAGGTTTGGTTTGGCTGTAGGGAAGGAGGTGTTAAATTTGCGGCCTTCAGCTGTGCAGTGCCACGGCTCTTCCCCCTGGTCAGTAAGACATTCTTCCTCCTGCAATCCCCATTGCCTGCTTTTCCTCTGGTTTGCCTCAAGAGTCCCAGACCCGGCATTAACTCCATGGCACATCCATCTCCTTGCAGCCTAGCTGAGATGGATCAGAAGTTCCAGCAAATCCTGGCTTGGCAGCAGCTGGATCAGAACAAAGCTGTCAGTCAGATCTTGCAGCAGGTAGGCAAAGGGGCAAACTGCTCGTGGGGGATTGGGGGAAAGCAGGATCCAGAGTGGGTCACAGGAGCAGCAGTGGCTGGGCTGGGCTGGGCTGCATGCAGAAGTGATTTTATTTAGCACTACATGCTAAACTTTGAGAATATCTGCTATTCTAACAAACTAACTTGGGTGGTTGAAAGAAAATTATTTTTTATCTAGACAGCAAATTTTCAGCAAAGACAGAAGCACAGACTAAGGGAAGCAAAACTGGCACGATGATTAAGAGGGGATTTTGAGACAGGAGTCCTGTCTTTTGACGGGTTTCCTGGGTGACTTGGGACGAGCATTTTCAAAGTTTGTTCTCAGAAGTGCTGGGCAGCTGTGCCCTGTTGCACAGCCTGGCTGCTCAGTGCTGCTGAAAAGGAGAGGTGAGGTCGCACAGAGCATTCCAGATGAATGTTTGAGGAACAGTAATATTTCTGTATGTGTCTCCAAGGTGGGTTTTACCTGTTGGGCTCTCAGCTGTGGTTTCAGGACACTGTTGCTCAGAGCAAGCACCACTCAGGGACTTGTAGCTGAGTCCCTGCAAGGCAGCAGCTTCTGAGCTCATCAGCAACTGCACCAGCCACCTCACTGAGCAGGATTTTGCCTGTCCCTTAGATTGAGATGCAGAAAGCTGCCTTTGAAGCTCTCCAGGTGAAGAAGGATCTTATGCACAGGCAGATCAGGAACCGGGTGAGTCAGCAACAGAGGAAAGAGCAACCAGCTCCTCAGCTCAACCTGCTGCTTGATGAGACCCTGGGAGGAAGAACAAAGTGCTGCGAGCACAGAGCAGGGTCTGAGGACATGGAGAGCTCTGGTGCTGCTGAGAGCTCTGGAACAGAGACTTGGGCAGTGTTGGTTACACTTCAGTCTCCCAGCTCTGAGGGAGGGAGTGTCAAAGCAGCTTTTAGATTCCTGGGGATGGTGGCATTGCCATTGCTCCAGTCACCTCAGCACTGGAGGACAGACCTGCACTGGCTCCGGGGCTGATCTGCAGTTGCACCTCTGATTTCCTTCAGGCTGTGTACTTGGCAGGGCTGCTGCTTCCACATGAGCCCACTGCATCTCCATCCAGCACATCAGAGTTGCACCTTGAGCCATAAATTCACCTTTTCTTTCCCATTCTCAGCCTGCCTTTCTGATCTCCATTCCGCAGAAGGTGCAGTGATGTAGTCGGGGGAAGAGCAAGAGCTGCTGGAGAAAGTAGTGGTGGATGATGCAGAAAGATGGGAGTGTGGAGGTGGATGATGCAGGAGGATGGAGAAGTGGCAGTGGCGGATGCAGGAAGGTGGGAAGGCAGCAGTGGTGGATGCAGGAGGGTGGCAGTGGTGGATGCAGGAAGGTGGGAAGGCAGCAGTGGTGGATGCAGGAGGGTGGCAGTGGTGGATGCAGGAAGGTGGGAAGGCAGCAGTGGTGGATGCAGGAGGGTGGCAGTGGTGGATGCAGGAAGGTGGGAAGGCAGCAGTGGTGGATGCAGGAGGGTGGCAGTGGTGGATGCAGGAAGGTGGGAAGGCAGCAGTGGTGGATGCAGGAGGGTGGCAGTGGTGGATGCAGGAAGGTGGGAAGGCAGCAGTGGTGGATGCAGGAGGGTGGCAGTGGTGGATGCAGGAAGGTGGGAAGGCAGCAGTGGTGGATGCAGGAGGGTGGCAGTGGTGGATGCAGGAAGGTGGGAAGGCAGCAGTGGTGGATGCAGGAGGGTGGCAGTGGTGGATGCAGGAAGGTGGGAAGGCAGCAGTGGTGGATGCAGGAGGGTGGCAGTGGTGGATGCAGGAAGGTGGGAAGGCAGCAGTGGTGGATGCAGGAGGGTGGCAGTGGTGGATGCAGGAAGGTGGGAAGGCAGCAGTGGTGGATGCAGGAGGGTGGCAGTGGTGGATGCAGGAAGGTGGGAAGGCAGCAGTGGTGGATGCAGGAGGGTGGCAGTGGTGGATGCAGGAAGGTGGGAAGGCAGCAGTGGTGGATGCAGGAGGGTGGCAGTGGTGGATGCAGGAAGGTGGGAAGGCAGCAGTGGTGGATGCAGGAGGGTGGCAGTGGTGGATGCAGGAAGGTGGGAAGGCAGCAGTGGTGGATGCAGGAGGGTGGCAGTGGTGGATGCAGGAAGGTGGGAAGGCAGCAGTGGTGGATGCAGGAGGGTGGCAGTGGTGGATGCAGGAAGGTGGGAAGGCAGCAGTGGTGGATGCAGGAGGGTGGCAGTGGTGGATGCAGGAAGGTGGGAAGGCAGCAGTGGTGGATGCAGGAGGGTGGCAGTGGTGGATGCAGGAAGGTGGGAAGGCAGCAGTGGTGGATGCAGGAGGGTGGCAGTGGTGGATGCAGGAAGGTGGGAAGGCAGCAGTGGTGGATGCAGGAGGGTGGCAGTGGTGGATGCAGGAAGGTGGGAAGGCAGCAGTGGTGGATGCAGGAGGGTGGCAGTGGTGGATGCAGGAAGGTGGGAAGGCAGCAGTGGTGGATGCAGGAGGGTGGCAGTGGTGGATGCAGGAAGGTGGGAAGGCAGCAGTGGTGGATGCAGGAGGGTGGCAGTGGTGGATGCAGGAAGGTGGGAAGGCAGCAGTGGTGGATGCAGGAGGGTGGCAGTGGTGGATGCAGGAAGGTGGGAAGGTGGCAGTGGGTGATGCAAGAAGGTAGGTTGCTGGTTTCTGACACAGTGCTCCAGAATTTTCCCTCTCCTGATCTGACACAGCAGAAAAATCAGGATTTGGTGGATAAACTTAAGGGCTTGGATATTCTGAGGGCCCCAGTGACCAATCTGTGCTGGAAGCCCGTGACCTGTCTGACAGCTCTCCATCGTTGCCTGAGTTCATGCATAAGGGCCCTGCATTTTGCTCCCGCTTGCTCTGTGAACAAAGGGAGTTTGTTCCTTGGTGCCAAGGCTGGACCTTTCAGCCTTGGGACCCCTCTCACCCTTTGCTGCAGGGGCAGGGCAGGGGCAGAGCCCTGGGGTCAGCGGGAGCAGTGTGGCCTGGGGACAGTTGATGGCCTGGCAGTGGGGTGAGCTGGGCTCTCATCTTGGCTTTGCTGTGGGACCTTGGGCAACTCACTTCACCTCTCTGTGTCTCAGTTGCCCCACCTGCAAGAGCAGGTGTTGTTCTGGGTTTGCTGAAGCACCTGGAAACCAGGGCACTGTCCCAGGAGTCTGACGTTTGATCCATGATGCTGGGAGGGCCTTGGCTCTGCTTTCCAGAGTGGCTGCAAAAGGTTTGGGTGCACAAACTGATTGCAGTGAGGTTCCAGACTTGAACAGAAGGTGTTCAGAGTAGAGAGACAGTTGGAGAGTGGGGGACACAGCTCCTCAGGCAAAGGAAGAGGGACCCTGAGCACACACATCACCAAAGGGCACAAGCAGCTCCCCCAATCCTCTGGGTGCTCTGCAGTCCTGCCCCTTCCAGGGCAGCAGTCAGACCTCATTTTAAAAGAGCATAAATTAAAGTCATTTTAAATGTCAGTAAAAAATGTTTCATCTTCTGTTTAGATTAAATTAATAGAAACAGAGTTATTGCAGCTGACACAGCTGGAGTTAAAGAGGCAAGAACTGGACACAGAGACACTGCAGGTACGTGAGGCTCTGGGGCTGCCCCCCACCCTCTGCTCTGGGATTGCTCCACTTGCTTCCCTTGCTCCTGGCAAGTTTCCAGATGGTTTTGTGCTTAGTCAGAAGGTCCTTCTGCACAGGACACACCAACCCCTCTGTGTCCCGGGAATGTGGGACATCACTGCTGCTCTGAAACATCCCCAGGCATTCTCAGCAGAGAGGCAGAGGAGCCCTGATAGGGATGGGCAGTTCCAGGTGTGCTGGGTGGTGACGGACTTTGCAGTCCAGTTGTTGGCTGTCCCAAAAACACCTGCCTTCTGTGCATTGCATGTCCTCTTCCATTGTGTTGTGTTTTGGTTTTGACATCATCAGCAGTCACACATTGAGGAATACCAGGTTTAGCTTAAGCAGCTTGGCTTTAAATTTTGTTTTGTGATGCTTTTGCATCAGTTGTTTTCTTCTGTGTACCATGTGCCAGCTCAGGTCCCCTGTTCAGGTAGCCCAAAATCAGTGACAAATATCCAGAGCAGTCACAGAGCAGTGGTAAGTGGTGACTTGAGGCAGCAGTGCCTCCCAGCCCTGTCCTGGGTCTTTCAGGTGTAAGATTTGGGTTGTGCTACCTGGACTCACGCAGCTCCTCTGTGTCACCCTGTGCTCTTGGAGGGCAGAGGGTGGGGAGCACCCGGAGTTCATGGAGGGCAGACCAAGTGTGACCCTGGTGAGCACAGGAGCTGCAGGGCAGTGCAGGAAACAGGGCTCTGCCCAGGTACCCACCTGCAGCTTCAGCACCAGGAGACGAGGAACGAGGCCCGAACACCTGGATCTCTCTGGATGCCCTTGCCCTTGGTGCTCTGCAGCCCAAAGGCTCCCTGCTGGGGCTGGAGCAGCTCCCCCTTGTCAGCAGTTGTCCCTCTCCCCTCAGTGGAGGTCTTGATGCTTCCTGCCTTTGTCAGGGCAACGCATCTCTTCTCACCTGGAGGTGGGTCTGGCCTGGGAGAGGCAGCTGGTCCTCTGTTAACCAGGGGCCTTGTCCCTGTGCAGGGTCCAGGTGCTGATCTCAGGCTGGACAGGGCTTGGAGCTCCCTGGGATAGTGGAAGGTGTCCCTGCCCATGGCAGGGGGTGGAACAAGATGGGTTTTAAGGTCCCTTCCAACCAAACCAGTCTGGGATTCTGTGATCAATGAAGGTTTCCCCAAACTTCAGAGTGTACCAGAATCCTTGTCCCTCTGTCCATGGGCATCTGAAGTCCTTGTGGCTGATGACCACTGGCCTCTGCTCAGGTATGGGAGAGCTGGGACTGAACCTGCAGAGGTGCCACATGGTGGGACATTCCCGAGCCACTAAACTCTTCATTGGCATGGAGTGGCTGCAGGGTTGCCTGGCCTTGCCCTGGTGTGCTTGGGGTGAGACCCCAGGGAAAGGAATCTTCCCAAAGGCGTAGGCACCTCACCTGTCCTGTTTACCTGCAGGATTCCAGACCTACTTTCAGGTGGTCTTTCCTCAGTTGGACGGGGCTTGGAGCAACCTGGGATAGTGGAAGGTGTCCCTGCCCATGGCAGGGGGTGGAATGAGATGAGCTTTAAGGTCCCTTCCAACCCAAAGCAGTCTAAGATTCCATGATTCTAAGGAGGGGCACCATGAATATTTTTGGCTGAACTTCTGATGGAGTGAGGCGGAGCTGCTGCAGCCAGAGTGGGCTGGGGCTGCTCAGAGTGGCAGTGCAGGGCTGCAAGGAGCGGGTTCAGCTTGGCTCTGCCCCGCCAGCTGCTAGGAGAGGATCTGAGCTGTGGGGCACAGGGACTCCGCACCCACAGGGACTGGTGTGGGTCTGGCAGGGGCTTTGCTGGGAAGGGGACAGGGTGGCAGCAGTGTGGGGATGTGGCTGCCAGAGCTCTCCTGTTGCAGGAGGCGGTCACGGAGCAGCGCCGGGCGCTCGGCTGCCTCCTGCAGCAGCTGCTCAAGGAGAAGAAGCAAAGGGAGGAAGAACTGCAACAAATCCTGGTAAGGAAGCCCCTCATGAAGTGCTGTGCATGAGGAAGCATTTGGGTTGGCTGCAGGGAGAGTCCATGGCTCAGTGTGGGAGGGAAGGGGAGCAGAGCAGGGCTGTGTCCAGATCCAGAGGCCAATTTAACCCTAGGGATGTGAACCTGGGGGGCACAGCAGCGCTGCCCGGTGCAGCCTGAGGCACCATCATCACCACCAGGGACCCTGCTGGAATGGGAGTGGTCAGCAGGATGAGCACGAGGGATGGGAGTTGTGGTGTTGCGATCCTGAAGATCTCCAGACTCTCCTGAGCCTCAGGAGACCAGGCCTGGTGTCTGGGGCAAAGGGAGCAGGGGGATGCACAGCCCTGGACTGGGTGGGAGGGGAGTCAAAGAGGGGCCAGCCTGCAGAAGGCCAGAAATGCCTGTCTCACCCCCATCACAGTGCTCTGGCTGTGGGTTCCGTGCTGCACATCCATCCCTGAACCCCCTGGCCACGTTCCCTCGGGCTGCTGAATGAATGAGTTTGTTTTTCAGCTGGAAATGGAGGCGAAGAGTGAAACCAAACAGGAGAACTACTGGCTGATCCAGTACCAGCGCCTGCTGAACCAGAAGCCCCTCTCCCTGAAACTCCAGGTGCTGCTGCTGTTCCTGCTCCCACTGTGGCTCTGCTCTGCTCTGGGGGGAGTGAGGACAGCCCCTGAGCTAAGGCTGGAGCAGGGCACAGACCCCTCACACAGATCCAATCCCAACGGGTTGTGAAAGGAGTTGTTTCATGTGTGAGGGGAGCTCACTGGGGGCTGCAGCTCCTCCCGAGGGGCAGCTCCAATCTCTGCTCCCTGGGCCAGGGACAGCACCCAGGGACCAGCTGGAGCTGGGCCAGGGAAGGCTCAGGCTGCAGATCAGGGCAAGGCTCTTCCCCCAGAGGGGGCTGGGCACTGCCCAGGCTCCCCAGGGAATGGGCACGGCCCCGAGGCTGCCAGAGCTCCAGGAGCGTTTGGACAGCGCTGCCAGGGATGCCCAGGATGGGGTGGGCAGAGCCAGGAGCTGGACTGGATGGTCCTGGTGGGTCCCTTCCAGCTCAGAATATTCCATGATTCCCAGACCTCAACGTTTTGAGCCGTGCCCATAAAACACCTGGGGCCAGAGCTGCTCCAGCTGTTGGCCTTCCAGGCTTTGGTGTGTTTGGGATGCAGTACAGCTGGAGCAGGGCAGGGTAGGGATGAGCACACCCCCAGCCTTGCTGCTGCCTGGCCTCAGGGGCACAGGCTGGGAGCTCATTCCATGTTTTGCAGGAGAAAGGTTTGGAGCAGCAGCTGGTGACCCTCCTGTTCGAGCTCTCTGCTGACCAGTATGTGCCAGTCTTCGCTCACCACCGAATATCCCTGGAAATGCTCGGTACCATGAGTGCCAGTGACCTGGAAAAGGTACGAGACAGCAGCCACAGTGTGGGACAACACCAGCAAGGATTGTCCCTGCCCCTGCCCTGAGCCCAGCTGTGCCCGGCGGGTCTGGCAGGGCACAGGTCTGGCTGGTGCTCTGCTGTGTCACCACCCCACAAGGACAGGTGCCTGTGCTGCTCTGCCTGTCCCTGTGGGCAGTGGCTCTCCCAGAGGCTTGCAGGAGGAGCTGCAGCCTGGTTGTATCTGCCGTCATCCTCTGGATGCTCTCTGTAGTAGAAATGGCACTGGGGAGTTCCTGGTGCCTGGCAGAGGGGCTTTCCTTGGCATGGCTACGTCTTGCCAGCAATGCCCAGGAGTTTTCAGTGTCCCCTTGGGGACATCAGCCTCCTGTCCCCGCTGGGGCCAACACCCTCCTCTTGCCCCACAGCTCGGTGTGACAGAGGCTGGTCTGCAGCGTGCCATCCTCAGGCGGGCTCAGGAGATCCTGGCTGTGGCCACGACCATCCCAGGTACCCCCAGTTCTTTTGTGCCACATTTTACACTCACAGCAGGTCCCTGCGCCTGGAGCAGGGAGCTCCAGGGGTCAGAGCCTCCCGTGGGTGTGTGAGGAGGGGAGGCAGAGCTGGGGTGGGTGATGGGCAGCGCTCGGGGCTCACACCTGGCTGTGGCTGCAGAGCTGCGGAGGGCAGAGGACACCGAGCTCCCTGCGGCCCCAGAGCCCAGCGCTCCCCTGGAGGAGCCCCCGAGCCCCGCGGCCCCCACGGCCCCACCGCTGCAGTGGGACGAGAAGAAGTCGGAGTGCGTTGTGTGCATGGAGCAGGAGGTGAGACCGGCACAGCCCGGGTCTGGAGCAGGGGGCGGAGGGAGGGCGGGATCCAGCACAGCCCCAGGTCTGCGTGCCTACCCTGGCCCTGGCAACGCCTGGGTGCTCATCCCGCCAGCTCCCGGGCACAGCCGGAGCTGGGCATCACAGCTGGGATGGAGGGAAGGGACGGACGGAGCTCCGTGCGGGCTTGGGCAGGACCGCGCTGAGCTCCACCCACCAGCCGTGGGAAGCGCTCAGGGAGCTGCTCAGTTCAGCCCCCACCGTGTCCTTGGGTCCCATCGCGCTCCTGCTCGGCACAGCCCAGTGGGGATGGAGATCGAGGTGCGGGGCTCTGCACCCCACGCTGAGACCCCCCCGGGTGATCCCCAGCTCCCCCCGTGCTGGGACCGGTGTTCGGGGACAGCAGCACTCTCCGTGTCCCCTCTCTGTGTCTCCCCCAGCCCCAGATGATTTTCCTGCCCTGTGGCCACGTCTGCTGCTGCCAGGGCTGCTGCGAGCGGCTGCACTCGTGTCCCCTGTGCCGCCAGGACATCGCCCAGCGCATCCGCATCTTCCACAGCGCATAGGCCGGCCCGGGAGGCGCCGCCCCCGCTCCCGGGGTGTTCCCGGCTGCTGCTCATGCCCCTGTGGACAGCCCCTCACCAGCACGGCCGGCACTGCCCTCCCCGTGCCCGGCCCCGCGCTGGCTGCACGGGGAGCCTCAGCATCCTCCCAGCTCCCCGTGGCTTCTCAGCACCCAGCTGGGGCTCCTTCAGTGAATCCCGTCCTGCTGCCTGCCCGCCCAGCATCCCCGTGCCTGGGTGACAAGCTGGGAGCGGCTGTGGCTCCTCCTCTCTGGCGGAGGTGTTTGCCTTCAGAAAGGCCCCTGGCTCAGCAGGGACACGGGGAGTGCTTCCAGCAGAGCTGCCCGCGGGTGGGGGAGTTTCCAGTGGGAGGATTCGGCCAGGACGTGCTGTTCTTCGTGTGCTGACAGTGCCTTGCACCTCTGTCATGCTAAAGGTCTGGGGCTTCTGCTCTGGAGCTCCACTGGAGCGTGTCTGCAGCCTCAGGCAGGGCAGAGCCAGGAGCTCCCCAGCTCCTAATTCCTGCTCCTGTGGGAGGGGAGAGCCTGTAACACGCCCAGGACTGGAGGGACCTGCCCTGGCCAGACGAGCCCAGTGGGGTCCCTTGTCCAGAAATCAGGTAGGGAGCAGAAAGTGTTGCTGCCACGGGACAGCACTGGTGCAGGGCTGGGGCTGTGCCCAGCTCAGATCCACGGTGCCTCTGTGCATTGGGGTGTGGGGACTTCTCCACTGTCATTAGTTAGTAACAATTCCTGTCTGTCCCTCGGCTCTTGACCTTGAAATATAAAAATGCTGCCATGAGCCCGGTCCCACCACAGCCTTCGCCAGGAGCAGCCATTAAACTGCAGCTGGTTTCTGCGGGGGGTGTTTGCTGCCTCTTTCCGTCTGCAGGGGGGGATGGCTCAAAGCCAGGGTTGTGGAGCAGCGACGGGGCCACCATGTGCCCGGCTGTCCCAGTGTCACCTCCTCCTTCTCATCTTGTGAGCCGGAGAGAAATTTGAGGCTCTGGGCCTTCTTCCAGGGCGTTGCTCACTGCAGAGCTGACCTGGGGATGTTGAGGCAGGGGAGACCTTGGACCCTGTGCTTGGGTTGCCTCACATGAAGTGCCCTGTGCAGGGCATCCCTGTGGGACACGTGTGTGGCCTCGTGGAGGTGGCCCGTGCCCAGCACCCTGTGCCACCAGTGTCCTGGGGCCGTGCCACAGCACCAGGGCCGGTGCCTTGGGAACATCCTGGGGATGTTTCCAGCCTCTGTTTTCACGTTTTGCTGCTGCTGCCCATCAGAGCAGGCAGGTCCTGTCCGGGGAAGGGCAAGGGGCTGCACCAGGAGCAGCTGGTGCTTGGGATGGAGGAGGGGAGCCTTGGTGGAGGTACCCGAACGAGGGCAGGAAGCGTCGTGGAGCACCCTTGCTCTTCTGTGTTTCCTCTCCCTCGGCATTCCCTGGGGTCGGGGAGGAGGAGGGAGTCAGAAGCCCTGGCTGGGGGATGAGGCACGGCGAGGGGCAGGGAGAGTGGATCCAGCCTCTCAAGAAGCCCCCCTGCGCCCCCTGCCCCGGGGAGGTCAGGGGCCACACGGCGACCCCACGGGTCCGGCCGGAGAGGGAGGAGAGTCCCGAGGGCTCCCCGACACCTGGTCAACAGCAGCGGTGCTGCAACACCCCCCTCCATCCCCTCTGCCCCCCATCCCACNAATGGGTGACAGGAGCTCAGGGCAAGGTCCGCCACGGGACAATGCCCTTAAAGAGGTGCCAGCGCTTCCCGGACCGGCGGCAGTGCCGGGCTGTTCCTCACCGCCAGGGCCACCACAGCCCCACGAGCTGCAGGGACAGCCCCGCTCAGCCACGGGTCAGACAAAGCAGCTGGAGCATCACCCGGGAGTCTGGGCACTTTCCGAGATTGCGGGAAAAAGTAAAATAATAATAAAAAAATGCATTCTCCCCCTTTGCCCCCACCCAGCCCCAGAAGTGCCGGGCAGTCGGGGGGGGAGCCTGCAGCCGCCCTGTGCTCAGCGCAAACCTCCCCTGTCCATCCCTGGAGCGCCGAGGTGGCCGTGCCGGTCGCTGGCCAGGGCCACCTCCTGCACCGGGTGACAAACAGACCCCAGGGCTGGTGGGAAATGGGCGCACGACGGGGCTGCCGTGCCCACTGCTGACCTGGTCCTAAAGTAAATTAACAGTGATAGAAACTGTGCTTGGGAAGTATTAAGAATGTAATGGATTTGGAAAGGGAAAGGGAAAGAGCAGCAGGTGTTTTAGGGGCAGCAGCTCTGCGATGGAGGAGGAGCGTTCCCTGTGCCGCTCCAGCGCCCGCCGGGCACCCTGGGGCCAGGCTGAAGTTCAAGGTGGGGCGGCCGCCCGGGGCCCCTCTCCCCTCCCCGGGCCCCTCTCCCCTCCCCGGGCTCGGCCATCGCCGCCCCCCCGCCTTCAAAAGCGGCCGGGCCGGGCGGTGCCCGCGGAGCGCGATGGCAGCGGGGCCCGAGCCCGGCCGGGAGTGCGGGATCTGCTACGAGGCGTACTGGGGGGTCGGGGGGGGCCCCCACCAGCTGCCCTGCCGCCACTCGCTGTGCCAGGGCTGCCTCCGCAGGCTCGTGTGTCGCGCTGCCAGCGTGGCCTTCGTCAGCTGCCCCTTCTGCAGGATGGTGACGCTGCTGCCCGAGCTGGCCCCGGCGGCTCCCGGGGTGACGCCGGACTCGGAGACCCCGCATGGAGACCAGCAGCAGGAGAACGGCGGCGATGCCCCCCCGGACCCCGGCCAGGGCTCGTCGCGCTCCGTGGCCGCGCTGTGCTCGTCCAACGCCGCCGTGTTCGCCGTGAGCAGCTCGGTGTCCCCCTGCGGCCTCCGCCGCGACTCCGAGGCCCCCCACGCCTTCCTGCTGGGGCTGCTGGGCCGGGGGCTGTTCCTGGACACGCAGCCCCCGCTGGCCTCCATGGAGAACCTGCGGCTCGGCTTCGCCGCCGGCATCCTCGTGCTCATCGTCTCCACCTTCTTCCTGCTCGTCTTCCTCAAGTAGGTCCGGATGGCGGAGAGGGGCTCCCACCCCACCCCACCTCACCCCGGTGGATGGAGCCGGTGGTGGGTCGGGGACTTCTCGGGCTGTGGACACCTCGGTGGGCAGGGACACCGCCACGGCCAGGGCTCAGCACCGGCCTGGATGCAGCCCTGGGGCCCGCAGGACGCTCGGCTGCCCCGCGCGAGATCCCCCGGCCATCAGACTCCTTAAAAATTAACTTATTGCAGCGCTGTCCTCCGCCGGGGTCTGGCTGTGCTCACTCTCCATCCCGAATGTCCCCGGCCCCGCGGCACAGCGCGGCGGGAGGCGCGGCGTGGGGCCACCGTCGCTTCCCCGTGTCGCAGAGCCGGGGACCGGAACATTTCCCCGGCTGCGCCTCGGTCCAGCCCCGCCGGCAGCGAGGACGGGCTGAGAGGGGACGGGAAGGGTCCCGCAGTGCTGCCCTCGGGGCGAAGCTGTTCGGCGCAACTCAAAGCCCTTTCCCGGGAGGAGAGAGCCCGGCGCGGTGCCCGCAGAGGGAGGAGGCAGCCGGGGACGGGCTCAGCCCCGCAGAGACACGAGACATTAAAGCCAGACATGGGCCCAGCACCGTGTCCAGGTGTTTTTCTGTGAGTCCATGAGCCTCGGCAGGCAGGGCAGGGGCTGAGCACCAGGGCCAGGAGTGGACAAGGGCATCTTCTCCTTCCCAGCCCCCAGCAAACCCCTTGGGCACATCCTCAGCAAAGTCCTCCGTGGTTCACCCACCTCTGGCCAGAACTCAGCACCCGGGATCACCATCAGCCCCATCACAGCCCCTGAGGCAGCATCGTGCTCCCTGGGCCCTGGCACGTCCCTCCCTCCCTCCCCGAGCCTGCTGAGCCCCTGGAAGCCCAGAGCTCCCCAGCCTCATCTCCCTGCACCCCAGGCAGGTGCTCACACAGGCACAGAGGACAGACAGGGTTAATTTAGATTCTGAGACCTGGGAGCTCCAGGCCGAGGGAGCTGCCGGGGTGGCGAAGGGGTTGTGGTACCTGCGGGGGCTGAAGGGGGAGGGACAAGTTTCAGTCTCAACTCTTGCACCCCAATCCCTGCTCAGGGCTCCCAGGCACCTTCCTGCAGCCCCAGAGCAGCTCAGGAGGGACGGGGCTCTGCCAAGCCCTGGAGACGCCCAAGATCTCCTCCCCTAAAATCTGAGGGGAACCAGGCAAGTGACCCCCGTGACCATCACAGTTCTTTGTACTTCAGCTTCTCACACCAACGCAGTCCAGTGTGAGAGCCCAAGGAGCCATAGCACAAAGGGACCCCCTCTCCTTTGCCAGGAGACAACAAGAACAGACACAGAACAGCTTCTAGATAAAATTATTCCCGATTTAAGGCAGAGTGACGGATGAAGCCAGACTAAAGTAAAGCCACTGCAAGCAAAAAATACAGGTTTAATTGCACTTTATTTTCCAAGAAGTGAAATGCAAATCCCTCAGGGTGTCTATCTGTGACGGGGAACGAGAAGTGGAACTTGTTAGTATGAGCAATGATCGCCCCTGGGACACTGCATGGACGGGTCCAGAGGCCACACCAGGGCACCGACACAGCAGCACAAGGACCCCCAGAAAATCCAGTTTCAAATGCCCTCATATTCAGCACTGAGGAACGCCCAGCTCATGTCACCCTGCCTGGCACCAGGGTGGCTGTCACAGGCTTTGGTCTCTGCCCCAGTTTCAGCTGCATTTGGCAATTTGTGGCACTGAGGGTGTGGCACAGGGACCAGCCACACACCCCCCCAGGAACACCCAGTGTTCTTTTGTGTGTTTTCCTCGCAAGAAATCACCCTTAGGGGGACACAGATTAAATTCCAGTCAGAGATTGTAAAGGCAGTTGTAGAAACTAAACCATTGAATTAGTAAAATTAGTTAAAGTCCTTTCATTTTATGAAGGGGTTTATTTGTTTTAACGACTTGGGGGTTGAAGTTGTGTTAGTGCCCATGAGTGGAGAATAAAAGTGCTGTGAGAGCCCCAGGCAGTTTGCCCAGCTCTGTCCTCACTCCTTTCCCGTCCTGGTCCCCTCAGAGTGCAGGGTGACACCCCAGACTGCCCAGCCCAGCCTGGGGCTTGTGTCCCACTCCTCTGCAGTTTAACTGGTGCTGGGCAGGTGAGAGGGGCTGGGCTATGGGGAAGGAGTTCTCAAAGAAGCAGCACAGCCCAGAGCTGCTGCTCCCACAGGGAAACACAGCCCAGCACAAACCACTGCAGCTCTGGGCACAGGAGAGGAGCTGCCTGTGAGTGTCTGACTAACACACAGCAGGGATTGGGCTCCTTGCACCCACCACAGCTGCTCCAGCCCTGCTTTAACAGAGCCCCAGGGTCCAGCAGCACTCCAGGGTCCAGCAGCACCTGTGCCACAGCTCTGAGTCCGTGCCTACCTGACCCACCTCAGCCCCCAGGGCTCCCAAAGCTGCTTGCGCAGAGCCAGGGGCTCACACGAAACACCTGACTGGGATTCCTGGGGGAATCTCCAGTGGCACATGGCTCAGACACAGTGGGGACAGGGTGCTAGGGACTCAGAGAAATATTCCAAGGAGTTCTTCACTGGGGAAGGAGATTTTAGTCTGATTATTGAACAGGCTGTTGCCACTGCAGGGTCCTGCCAGACTCGCTCTGCTGAAGCTCTTCACCAAGTTCCTGTTTGCATAAAGTTTGAGGTTAATGAATCCAGGGCTCAGGGGAGGGGAACAGTGGGTGGCTCCTGCACTCAGCCCCACCCCAGAGTGTTTGGCAGCTCAGAGCAAAGGGGCTGAGCACCCACGAGTGCAAAAAGAGCTCCCTGTGCCAGCCTCCAGCCACCTGCAGGACAGGAGCCCGGGAAGTCCCTGGTCATTCCCAATGTCCCACGTGTGCAGCTTGCCAAGGGCTCAGAGCATGGGAAGAGGCCATGCCCAGAGGAGAGGGCTCAGCAGCCACATCTTCATCCCAGCCAGTCCAGGTCATCATCATCATCATCACCGAAGAGGGGCGCGGGAGGGGGACGCCCCTTCATGCTCTGCAAGCCACACCAGAGGGAAACTGGTCAGTCCCAGCAGCTTCCTGGCATTTCATAACTGCCACACAAACTGCTCTGAAATCTCTGCCAGCTTGGAGGAGCTGGGAACAAGAAGCCTCATGACCCAAGTTTTTATTTCTCACATGATGGCTTACTGTTCAGATTAGGTTTAGATTAGATAGCAGGAAAAAATTCTTGATGGAAAGGAATGTAAAGCATCGGCACAACTGCCCAGGGCAGCATGGAGTCACCACCCCTGCAAGTGTTCAAGTGGGTGAATGTGGCACTTGAGGACATGGCTCAGTGGTGAGTGGTGCTACGTGGACTTGATGATCTTAAAGGTCTTTTCCAACCTTAAGGATTCTGTGGTTCTATGATTCCAGGAGCTGCTTAGAGGCTAAAAGGGATTGGAGAGGGGCCAGACACTAAAACCCCTCAATGAACCTGGCAAGTCCCACTGATTTCATGCCACCAGGAGTCTGTCACCACTCCCTCAGCCAAGCCAGTGTCTCCCAGCTCAGTCACCAACCCCAGACACTCCTGATTTACACAGGGAATGGATGGGGAGCTCTGAGGTCAGCCAGGCCCCCACTGCCACAGGGAGGATTTTACAGACAAGCTACAGACCCTGCTTCAACTAGAGCAAAGCCCCAAATACATACCACTTCCTCCTCATCCTCCTCTTCAGAGGGAACTTGAGGCTTCAGTGGTTTAGGAGATGCTGTTTCAAAGAAGTTGTCATCCTCAAAGAGGCTGCAAGGAGATAAAGAATGAACAGCTCTCTCTCAGAGGATGCGATTTGCTTTTACAAGTTCTGTCACAGAGAGGTGCCAAAGCTTTGTCACTGAGGGAAACCTTTGTGGCAGGTACTGTTCAGGAGTGCAGGGCAATTCTGGGAGCTGGCAGGCACCAGATCAGATTGTACAGGAACTGCACACTCCCCTGGGAATGTTCTCCACTGCCTCCCCCAAACATGAGGCTGCTCTGGGGCTTGGGGCTGTTCCCAGTGGAAGGAGCCCTGGGCAGCCTGGTCTGTGCCAGGTCCTGGCTGGTGCCACCCAGTGCCAGCACCACGAGGGGGCTGCAGCCCCCCAGCCTGTGCTGTCCTGCAGCAGGGACACACCTGGCCCAGCCTCTGGGCCTGCTGCTGTCCCAGCCCCAGCTGACCCTGGCACCCAGCACCACTCCTCACCTGGAATCTGTGTGCCTGGGGCTGGAGCCCAGCTCCTGCGATCCTGGAGTTTCTCCCAGGACAGCTGAGCCTGGCTCTGCTCTGCTGGACACTGAGGCAGGGTCCTGCTCAGAGCCAGCTCCATCCCACGGGTCTGTGCCACTCCCTTCGTCCCCATTTAAGGGAGGAGGCTCTAAACCTCCCACAGCCTCCTCTGCCTTCTGCTCCACAGCTGGATGTGCTGGAAGCGCTGCCTCCTCCGCCTCTGCTGGCTTGGCTCCTGGAACAGGAGACTCTGCAGCTTCTGCCTGCAAAGACACTGCAGAGGGACCCTGTTCGGGGTCAGCTTTCCCGGTGGGAACACTCTCCAGCCTCTGCTCCAGCCCAGGAAGAGGCTGTCCTGCAAGTACAGGCTCCTTCTCAGGATCCAGGCTGGATTCAGCTGTGGGAGGTAAATGCTCCTCCTGAACCTTCTCTTCTTCTGTCACCCCACTGCTCCGTGTCCCCTGCTCCTCCTCAGGAGCTCTGGGCCTGGCAGGGTGAGGAGCAGCTTGGCCTTCCTGCTCAGACTCCAGGGAGCCTCTGGTTGCTTCTCCAGCATCAGCTGGGGGTGCAGTGCTCTGTGCTGGGCTGTGCTGCACGGGCTCTTCGTGCTCAGTCTTTGCTCCAGGTGATCCCTCCTGTCTCCCTGCTCCTGTGCCAGATCCCTCATTCTCACTGCCACGTTCTGGTTTCTCCTGCTGCCTGTTCAGCAGCTGCAGTGTCACAGTCTGGAAAAGGGAGTAGAGAGAACTCAGGTTATACCCTAAATACAAACCCTCAGAGATCCTTGTATCATCTCCTCCTACCAGGCTGCTTTGCCACCCACAACAAATTCTCCTTCAGTTATTTCAGTCTCACAGCACAGATTTGAGGTTTCAGCCCAAGGCTCTCTCTCTCCTCTCACCACTGTCATACCTTGATAGTGTTCATGACAACCCCCAGGACTGTCCTGCCACTGTACATCTCATCCAGCTCAAATTCACCCCGAAGAGACTGAAATACACCATTCATTATCTTCTTTACCTGCAACAGTGCAAGACAGAAAACAAAGGTACAATTCATTAGCATGTGAAGCACTGCACTCAACACCAGGCACTTCTCAAGGGGAAGGAACAATAAATCCAAACACACAGGTGGTTTTTAAATAATCCCTTTTCCAAACCAGAAATCCTCACAACATCAGGCCACCTTAATTCAGAACCACTCTATATGCACCAGACCCATCCCTCCCAAACCAAGGCAGGCTGCACAAAGCCAAGGCAGACTGGCACTTCTTACTTATTTTAGTTTTTAAATCTAAACCTCAGATCTAGAGTTCTAACAACAAGAAATAGAAGTCAGGCAACAAAGAGGGCAGCGGGAAGATGGAGTGAGGATGTTTACAAGGGATGGAGTGACAGGACACAGGGAATGGCTTCCCACTGCCAGAGGGCAGGGATAGATGGGATATTGGGAGGGAATTGTTCACCTGGGAGGGTGGGGAGGCCCCGGCACAGGGTGCCCAGAGAAGCTGTGGCTGCCCCTGGATCCCTGGAGGTGTCCAAGGCCAGGCTGGAGGGGGCTTGGAGCAGCCTGGGATAGTGAAAAGTGTCCCTGCCCGTGGCAGGGGGGGGGACTGATAGGCTTTAAGGTTCCTTCCAACCCAAACCATTCTGTGTGACTGTAATTCTAGGGTAAGATCCCATCCTTTCTTCCTCTGTGGACTGTTACTACAAACACAGTGCTCTGTGGAGAAATCGTATTTTTCCTTCTTATGTCAGTTCAAAGAGAAATAATTCAACGTAAATGCATTTGCTTAGGAAGGAGAAGTACTGGAGAGCCAGCCAAGCTCACTTGCTCAGTGAAGTCTGCAGGGGAAGGTCCATCCTGATCCTTGTGCAGGTCTTGGATCTGTTCCTCGTAGCGAGCCTTCAGCACCACCATGTCTGCCTGCAGGGCAGAGTACTGCCAAGGGAAACCCACCCTCAGAGCTGCTCCTCACACCAGAGCCTCACCTCGAGGGGTGACCTGGGAAGGGTTTTAGTGAGGCACAAACTCTGAGTGGGGTTTTAAGCAGAGCTTTGATAGTGTCACAAAAGACTTGGCTGAAAGCAACGGCCCCAGAATAAGGACACCCAACCCAGCCTTAGGGAGTCATTTTTGATGTCTGATTTTGATGTCTGATTTGTGTCATCAGCTCCTCAAGTGCCACCAGGAATGGGTGGGTGCAGCATCACTGAGATCCCAGTGAAATGAGAGCTGGGTCTCATCACTGGACCTGTTCTGGTTTGCTGGAAACCATATGAAATTATCCCTTCCCTACCCTGTTCTGGAACTCCCATCCTCGTTATTCTGGACTAGCCTGAGGCTGGTGTTCCCTGCACTCCAGTTCCCATCCAGCTGCCGTGTTATTCCCTTTACCTTCTCTTGGATAGGCTCCAGTTCCTCCAAACGTTGCTGAACCTCAGACAATTTTTGTTCCTCTGCTTTTTTCGAGTGTTTGAGAGCTGTGAGCTGAAACACAAGAACCAGAGCAGGTACAGCCCCTGGCAGTGCCACCCACTCCAAACAGCCTCTGCTCACCAGCAGCCACTCAGGACAGTGCAGATAAGTGGAAGTTGTAGCTGTTGCTGTAGTTCAGCACTGTCAGCACCTTGGCTCCCCCCCTCCATAAACCCACCAACCCAACAGAACAACTGCACGTGCAGATGGCCGAGATCAAGCTTTGTAACAGGCAAGAAATTAGAAAGTCAAGCCCCAGTTAGGTGGGAGAAGGCTGTTGGTTACAGCTGCTGGTATTTAGGGTCCATTACAGCAATGAAGAACAGCCCTTTACCTTCTCTTCCAGCTGGGCCACCTGGTGCTGCAGGGAGTCCCTCTGCTCACACAGCTCCTGGCACTGCCGGGCGTGCTGCTCCTTGGCTGAGGCCAGGGCACGCTCACATTTGGCTTCACACTGGGACTCCAGCTCTGCCTGGATCAGCGACAGCTGCCCATGGCACAGGAGAGACCATCAGGAACACAAACACACACGATCCGTGTTTGCACAGGAGGTCAAAGCCCAGGGCTGGACACCCACACACAGAGTGCAGCCCAGTGGCTGCCACCAGCTCCTGCCCACACCTCTGACTTCAGCTCCAGCCAGCCCCAGGCTGGCCAGAAGGTCTGGCTGAGATTTCAGACCTCTTGGCGTATTTCTAAACAACCTTTCACTCCTCACAAGTCCCATATTCTCTCTACTACAAGCTCAGTCTGGTGCCTCTCCTTTCCTCAGTTTGACACTAACCCACAAATTCACACAGGTAACGCTTTCATTCTTCCCCTACCTGAGCATTTTCACATTATTTCCTACCTGTAGGTTCCCACGAGCCCTCCAGACGTGGAGCAGCTGCTCCCCTGCCTCCTCACCTGCTCTGCTGCTGCCTGGTCAGTCGAGGTCCGGGCCTTTTTCAGGAGCTGCCGGAGCTTGTCCAGCTCCTGCTGGTAGGACCTGCGAATCTCTTCCATCTCCTCCTCTGCCTGAGCTCTCTCTGAGAGAGATTTCTTCTTCCTTTCTGCAAGATTCTGCGATGCAGAACATGACATAGAATAGGCCAGACTGAACCAAAGCAGCTTTTCTTCCTCGAGCAGAAAGAGCTTCTTTGGGCAGGGAACTTCATCCCTTGAAATCAAGCTGAGGTTATCTCAGGGGAGGAAGGTTGACACATTACTGGGTAAGACATTAAATAAATAAATAAACCCCACATAAGCACAAAGGATCCACTAGCCTGCAGATGAGTCAAGATTTACTTAACTTACATATTTAAAAGCAAGAACCTTTGGTTAACCTTGGGTTAACCTTCAGTCAGCAACTGAAGCCTCCACTTCTGCTGCTGGCACTGGACATACCCGTTCCAGAGTCTCCTTTTCCACCCTCAGGTCTGCCAGCTCCTCCTCCAGTGCTGCAGTCTTCATGTCCAGCTGTTTGCGGCTCTGCTTCTCGGCCTTGAACCTGCTCTGAGTGTCCTGAGAGGCTTCTTGGAGCTCTGCAAACAAACCTCCCTGTGGGTTTGGGTGCTACTCCCGTTGCAGGGCAGCACATCTGGAGGCTCATGGGGAGGAACAGGGTCTCCTGCACAGTGCAGTCAACAACTCTGCTTGTGCCTGCAGTGGGGACTGCAATTCATCAAGAGCAGCCCGTTCCAACGCTTTGCAACCATTTCTGTGAAGACGTTTTTTCTAATATCCAACCTAAACCTCCCCTGGCCCAGCCTGAGGCCGTTCCCTCTCCTCCTGTCCCTGTTCCCTGCGAGCAGAGCCCGACCCCCCCGGCTGCCCCCTCCTGGCAGGGAGTTGTGCAGAGCCACAAGGTCCCCCCTGAGCCTCCTTTTCTCCAGGCTGAGCCCCTTTCCCAGCTTCCTCAGCTGCTCCTGGTGCTCCAGCCCCTTCCCAGCTCTGTTCCCTTCCCTGGCATTGCTCCAGCCCCTCAATGACTTTCTTGTCACGTGGGGCCCAGAGCTGACCCCAGGATTCAGGGTGGGCCCACACCAGTGCCCAGCACAGAGGAACGTGGGCATAAAACACCTCAGCTTTTAACTTTCCATCCACTGGAACATCTCTGGCTGCTCTACAGGACATTGGACAGAAAAGCCAAGAGATTGTTCCACAAAATGCATCCCTGTAACAGGATGATTTTGTTTGTTGAGTCATCTCACTTTCCCTTTAGTGGTGACATGGATGCACATCCTTCAGACATTTCAGTGCATCCATATCCTTCTTCCATTCCCTGTGACTGATCCTAGGGAAAGCAGGAAGGTACCCCAGAAGACAGGAAAAACCTATGACTTAGAAAAGAGCCATGAAGGAGCTCTCAGGGGACAGGCAGGAGCAGCCTCACCTGCCACCTGTGCCTGCAGCTTGTTGAGCTGTGCCTCCTGTCTCTCTGCATCCTGCACAGCACAGGAGAGCTGCTTCCTCAGGTCCATCTCCTTCTTCTGGTGGGCAGTGAGCTCCAGCTGCAGCTGGGAAACCTGGGCTGTGGCAGCTGCCAGCTCCTCTGCAACTTTGGCCTGGAGCACAAAATGGAGCAGGGAAAAGGGAGGGGGGGAAAAAGGGATGTGTGAAGAAGCAGCAGAACTGTTCTCTCAGGAAGAGCTGGAAAAGGGTTGGAGGTCTTATCAGGGAAGACATCTCCAGACTGAAGAGGCAGCAATGACTCTTTTGCCATGTCAGTTTTGTCCAGACTGACTAGAAAGCTGCACGAGGCCACCAAACCTCACCACCACATCAGTTCGACCCAGTGAGTTTTCCTGAAAAGGTTAAATGTGTTTAAGCCTGGTACCAGTGCCTGGTGCCTCTGCTCAGTTTTCAGGCTATGAAAACATCTACTTGAGTAGAAAGCCTGGGCTCCAACATCTGTCTTCCATGAGCTTACAAATCACTGAAGAGCCACATAAAGCACAGGCTTGTCACAGCCAACAGAGCACCTTGTCCCCAGAGCACACAGCACGAGGTCACCCCAGCTGCCCATGGGCAAGGCTGGCATTCCCCAGCACAGTTCTCAGTCGTCTGGGGACCTGTTTAGATTTAGGATTGCTGAAAGTCAGTGACTCAACTCAAACCAGGCGCTAGCACAGCTTGTTAGACGCCTTGTAAACAACGTTAGCAGGGGCTCAAGGCACCAAGACAGACACAAAGTCCCGTTCCCAATCTTGTTGAGTGACACACAAAATTCAGAGGATGCTCTGCAGAGACAGAACTTGCACAGGGAATTCCTAAACAGCTTCCACACCTCTGCCTATTTCGAGATTCCCAACAGACTTTTCACATTCTTGTAACAGGTAAGGTCAGGAGAACTGGATTTTCTCTCTGCTTTATCCCCCTAAGAGAATTCCCTCCACACAAGGACCAACACCCTCTGGCAGAGAAGAGCTGTGAGCAAAAATTGTTCCAGCTGTGGTGAGGATGAGGATGTGCTGACCTGGAGGGCTGGGATACCACACCACTCATTTTAAAGAGGAGGCAACATTTCAGAGAGTGGCCAACACCAGATCTGCTTTCCTCTTGTGCTTCCATAAATGTCCCACTGCTCTACTAACTCCTGGCATGCTAAAACCAAACCCCACGGCACAGCTCAAGACATCTAAAGGTTATTTTAACCCTGGCCTCTGTCATTAATGGCAAATAAAGAAAACAAAAATAGGAAATCCTATGGCAGGAAGCGTTACTAGACAGAAGTTTCTACAGAGGATGCTTCATATCCACAGCTCAGCTCCAGCCTCCAGTTTTCAGGCACCAAGAATCCTGGGTGAGCTGTACCTGCTCTGACAGTGATCCTGCTCTCCCTGGGGAGTGGAACAAGCAGCAATGTGACAGAATTCTTGGAAAGGGCTCCCCAAGAAAGAGGAGGCCAGTGGGGAGACACTGCCAGCTCTAAAGCCCTTTCCCCAGTGAAGGATCTGTGCTCATTCAAGCTCTGAGACAATTCTTTTCATGCCAATCAGGTTCTAGTTCAAGAGGAAGCTGGGCTGGCACTCCCTAGGGCACAACCATCTACCACCTACACAGTCAGCAGACACTGCCTCACCTGGTCCCAGCCCCGATCCACTGGCAGCATGTGCTGGGAAGAGAAAGCAGCGACAGGAAACAGGAAGGGTTAAGAACACAACTTGAAAGGCAGAGGCATTCATCAGCAGAAAAGCAAAATGCTTCATAACAGGAGCCTAAGGCATGCCAGAGAAGCCTTTAAATTACTCCAAGAACTGTAAAATCTTACAAAAAGGGAGTGAAGCCTGATGTAAAAAGAAAGACACTAAAGGTACCCTTAGGGTATGTTACACACCAGGGGTGGGGGCAGTCCTGGCTGACCTGCCCTGGAGAGGTGGGAAATTACTGATGGTACACAAAGCCTTCACCTAAAGCTGTGACTTGCTCTGCCAGGGCCAAAGATCCATAAGCCAAAAGCAGCGAGTTACCAACACCTCAGCGACCCTGGGTACAACCAAATAAATGCTGAGTGTCTATCTGTGTGTAAACAATGGATAAAACAGCTTCCAGTTCTCTTCCCTGGTTCTCTCTGTCCCTGGGGATTCAGTGAGTGCAGTCCCAGGGCAAGCTGGGTTAGATAAAGGGAAGAGGGAGGAACACCAGCCTTCACATTTACAGTCAATGCTCCCACAGAACCAGGGGAGATCTCCCAGTGCAAGTCAGGGCTTTCCTGGCCTGGCCTGAAGCCTGTTCATGTAACATCATCCCCGGGCAGTGACTGCTCAGTCAGTGGGGTCCTGCTGACGATGAGGCCCAAAAGACTCCTGAGGATCTTACACTTCCAAAAGATGATTCCTCCCCAAGTCTTACTGTACCAGCAGGATGCTGACCTCACTGAGAGGAAGGAATTTAATTTATTATTTCAGTCTGACTAATTCCTGGTTAGAATCTCTCACACTCCTACATATTATGGGTATGCAACCTGGGCTGGGGGTGGAAAAGCAGCCCCCTTCCCTGTCTGCTCTCAGCACCATCAGCCACTCCCTGCTCTGCTCCTCACCACACTTTGGAAAGCTGCAGTTCTGGTCAGCTTCAGGTGCACCAGGTTATGGTTCTCACGCAGAGGAAGCATTTGTCACCTCACATTTGAACTGGAGAGAGACACAACTCAGCAGGACAGCACAGTGCAAGACTGAACTTGGTGTAATTTAAGAAGCCAGTGCTTGAGAAAGCAGAGCAGGCACCATGCAATGGCCGAGCCAGAGCAGCACCCCTGGGCTAGGCTGGCCTACAGGGATGGTTCAGGATATGCAGCCATGCATAAATGCATTGCACTGGTTTAAAAGCTGTTTCCCAACAGTTCCTTTCATAAAAGCACAACGTGTTACTGGGAGAAACAAACAGCTTTTGATTAGCATTAAAAAAAGCACAAAAGTGCAATGAAGAAAATCCAGCAGGAAATAATTTTTCTTGTATCTATATTCACTCTATGTCAGTTAAATAGAAGAAATAAAACCCTTCTGCAACTGTCAGTGCAACTAAACAACTGAAGTATTTCCAACTCAAAAGGCCTGTGATAAACAATTCCTCAACACATTGGCCACATGCCTACACAGTTAACAATAAACCAGACACTCTCCTACAAGATAAGAATATTAAAGTTATGACAGCGTGAAATGGTTATATCCTCTGTGATGCTTCTGTCACGAAAGCCATCAAAACATTCAATTTTTTTCTCAAAACAAAGTTCAGAATTGCAGTTGCCTTCTAAGAAAACTGCCTTGACTAACAAGGCTTCAGCTTGTTTTAATGCAACAACCCTTTGTTCACGCCACCATTACCTTCTCCTGCTCTGCATGCAACACTCTTGCCTGTGTGCTCTCGTTTGTTGTCTGCAGTGAGTGGTTCCTCTGCTCCATCAGCAGGTTACTCTGCTCCACGTACCTGTGAACAGGGGGACTCCGTGGGCATTCCTGGAAACACAGGGCTGGAGCCAAGGGCTCGCACAGAAAAGGTGACGTTCCAAAGCACAGAAGGTCTCTGTTTAATTCCTGACAAGGCCCAGACAATTCTGCAGGATGCTCTGCACTAAGAGGCTGATCTCAGAGGGGTGGGAGGGCTGTGCCTGGCATAGCAGATTTTATCAGCTGGGGTAAGTGCTTCCCCTCTCTGAAAATGTCCCATGTTCCAAGAGTTTTGATAACTTGGTATCAGCTAAACTTCACCAAGGACACCACATCCCCTACAATTCCTTCACCTCACTAAAGAGCCAGCAAAAATAAAGCAACTCCAGAAGCAGGGCAAGTGTGCTCAAAGACAGCATGAGGGATTTTGTTCCCCTTTTACACATTCATGTTTACTGGAAGTCAGAGTTTTGTGGACAAGCCCTGCAGAGAAGGGGTGAGGGGAATCCTACACTTTTAATACCTTAGAAAAAAATTAAAGGTATCAGAATATGTCTCTCTCCTAACAAACACCCCCCAGTGATGCCCAAGTGTAAGCTGGAGAGTCTGGAAATGTAACGAGGCTCCCACCCCTTACCTCTGGTTGCGCTCAATCAACTCACTGATCTTCTCATTCTGCTCCTCAATCCGACTGCTCTTCTCAAATATCTCCTGCTTCAGTCTCTCATTCTCCTAAAGCACAGCTCAGCATGAATATTCAGCTGACTCAGAGTTCCTTGCAGCAGTTCCTAAACCTTTGTTTTGCACAGATGCAGGACAGGGGTGAGGCTCATCCCTTCTCTGGTAACAGCCCAGGAAGGCACTGTGCCACGTTTAGCAGAATCCTGGCACAGGACAGTGGCTGCCAAATCACATTCTAGAAAATGTTGTGTCTGTTGACTTTTTTACCCACAAATCCCAAGTTTTTAAGGCTGCTGCTTACAAAGGCTTCAAAGCATAAAATTAAGTAGTGAATAGGAGAAGCAGGTGGTTTCTACAACGTGGTACTTCAGCTGTGAAATTGTTCTGCTGGAGGCTGGGGGTTAAATCCATAATGGCTTGGGAAGCTGAACCTCTCCAACATGAACCTTTTGCCAAGGCCTATTAAATACCCACAACTCTGGCTCAGAAAGTACCCAAACCCCAAACTGCTGAGAAGAGCTTTTTGGAGGGGGAAAGAAGGATGGAAATCACTGTAAGTCTCATCCTCATTCTGTGCACACAAAAACAGAACCCGTGGGTGGATGGACATTTGCTCTCACTAGGAATAACACCGTGAGCCCCAGCTCCTGAGGGAAGTGGAACCAGGCTGGCCACGCTCACCTGGATGATGCGCTGGATATTGCTCATGATCATGGAGGCTTCCACAGTGACAGAGGAGATGCCAGGCAGCAGGGAGCTGTTAGCAGTGCTTTGCTTCTTCAGCTCCTCCACCTGCAGGGATAAGCCATTCTTAAGCCATTTGAAGTGAAATTATGGGTGCAGGTGAGAGTCAGACACGTGCAAAGAGGCATTTCACTGTTCCTCTGCTCAGCTGCAGGGAACAGGCACTGAATCGAGTGTGACACCTGCCAGAGGGAGGGAATCTCTCCATCACGTGATATTCAAGACAGTGAGACAGAACCTTTCCCCAAGCCTAAGCTTTGCTTTTTCACAGTAGCTGAACTGCTGCCACTTCAAAATGTGATGATATTTGAATTTTACTTGTTTACTTAAGCTTAATGCAGGCATTTAGACAGAGCCGACTGCTCTCAGCACACCTGGAGAGCAGAAATGTCCTGAGCAGGCCATACCTTGGCAGCCAGGTGATCCATTTTATCCATGACTTTGCTCACAGCCAGTCGGATTTCAGTGTTGTGCTGCCGAGCTTCTGTCATCAAAAAGGAAGTGACATCTCCAGGTGCTTGAAGGGAAAGGAGAGAGATTTATAGTGACAAGGGGAAATACCTGCACAGAGACACAGCAAAAGCTTGGCAGTATGAAGCCTGCCACCAGGAAAGCCACTCTCTGCCCAGAAATAAAAGGGACGTGGTATTTGGAAAACTAACAATGTAGGTATTTCCCAAATAACCTCAACAGGCAGGTTTGAGTACAGGAATTTCTTGAGCCACATGACAGCTCAGCTCAACAAGAGAAAAGCCCCCAGACACACCAGAGCAGCAGAGGTACCATCAAACCACAGCAGTGAAGGTCAGCTTCTGAAACTGCACTGAAAAAACAGGCTCCAAGAAAGGCTCAGACTTCACCAACTGGGATGACTTAAGTGGTTCTTTAAATGCCTTTAGTCCATCCTAGGCTGTGCCTTTTACACTTCAATTCCTTCCCTGGCTGGTAGGCAGCTGGTTACTATTACAGTGTTATTTATGACTGGAAGCACCAGCTACCAAACTCCTTTAGTAATACCCAGTCTTGGGAAGACACAGAAATTCCATTCCCTTTCACACTGCACAAAGCTCCTTAAGGTAAGAAAGACATGGGTATTTATTGGGAAGTGTTTGCCCCTATTTGGTATTAAAAAATAAGCATTTGTGAAACAGCACAGTGCTACCACAGCTATAAATCATCATCACAAACAGTTTACTGCAGGAATTGCAGCCCTCTGAGAAGCAGGTACCTGTTAAAACATACCTTGGTAAGGAGCAGGATACATCTGACCCACAGGCTGGAGCTGAGAAGCAGATGCAGCAGTTTGGGGGTAAGCAAATGCTGCTCCTGGATATGCCTTGCAGGACAATTTCAATAGGTTAGAATGTGTTTTGCTATTTCCCCATGTCCTCACAGTTTCATATTTTTTTAAGTCCAAGAGCAAGGATGATGTTTGGGGAAAAAAAACAACCAAGAATTAAGGAGTTGGAAAGTCAAAATACACAACAGTCACTGTGAAAGGAAAATACTACTCTTCTTTTGAGGCTTAGTTAGTTCCCATCTTCACTAAAATTCAAGCAAAACCACGTTACCCTACATTTGTGAGAGTCAGAGATCAGCATGTGAACAGCTCCCTCTGAAGTTACCCTAATTTGAACACAAGTTTATTTCCTAAAAAGGGCTCAAAAAGCACAACACAGCTTGACTGCAACTTTCCTGCTCATTGCTCAAGTACTTGGAAATTTTTATTGTATCCATTGCAAAACCAGGTATTAACAAAGCCTGGTTCATCCTTAGTTTAAGAACTCATCATAAACAGAAAATAAGCCCTTCTGAATAAATTTTAAGAGGCATGTGATGAAAACCTGAGAATGCCAAAGAGTCACAGGAAACAGCCTGGAATTCTCATCCTTATGTTAAAGTCCTTGCTCCCAGCAATGGAGAAGATTCAGGAGGAAGGACAGAAGTGCCAATATTCTCCTTGATTTCACTGTGGTACCTGAAAGCCCTGTGCTCCTCCAGGCAGAGGTGAATGGGGCTGGATCGTGGTGGGAATTAAAGCAGCAGAAGATACTGAGGGTGCAGCACCAGATGCTTGAGGTACTGAAAAGGAAGAAATAAATTAAGCATGCCATAAAGCAGCTTGAAAGAATTTAATTCATCTAGTGTGAAATGGCAAAAAAAAAAATTTAAAAAAAATCACTAAATAGACAAAAGTTTAACAAAAGCCTATCTGCAACCTTGTGAAAATTAAATCCAGTCAAGCAAGCAATAACAGGTCAGGAGTAACCTTTCACAGAAATCCCACTTCCAGCTCCAGCTCCATTTAAATAACTTGTTTTCATTCAAACAGAGATAGCTCTGAAGTTTATTGACACAACGTGTGACTCAGACTGACTCTGAAGGCTGCTCAGCTGACCAGCAGCTGATGTGGCCATTCCATCATGGGAAGACACATCCAGCCCTGCAGAGCTGCCAGCCCTCTGCTGCCCTTCACTTGGATTTCCATCATTCCTAAAAGCTTCTCTTCACTGGGAAAGGATTTGTAACACTGCATTTACAAATCCCATGGCCTATAAATCCCAGTGCCCAGGGACAGAACAGCTCAGGCACTGTGGCTGCTCCTCCTCAAGCACAAGACCACAATGAAGAAACACTCCAAGGACTATCCTGTGCTTCATGGATTAGTGGCTTGTGGATCAGCAAGCCTCATCAGAAGCTTTCAGTTCATATTTCAGCTCCTGGAAGGAATCCTCCATTCCCACAGCCCTCATGGAGAGGAATGGGAGTGCAGCAGCTCCCCAGCACTTACCTTGTGTGGACACTGTGGGCAGCACTGCCTGAGCTGGCTGGGAGGGTCTGGTCGAAGCCACTGGCTGTGTTGTCCCTCTCAGAGTATTTGGATCCTAAAAACATTTCTGCATGTTACAAGAAACAGCAAAGAACAAGCCAACAGCCTGAGCCCAAGGTCACTTGAGACAAGGTGTTACCCCACGAAGCCAAGTGGAACCTTTGTGTCACAAACCAGAGCAGACCTTCCCTGGACAAGGGGAGAGCCACTGCCACAGATTCCACCTTAAGCAACCCCCAGAGTAGGAAAAGCAGTAAAAGAGTCACACTGCTGTGACTGGTACCTCTATTTCCGAGTCACTGGAGTCGAGCTGACTCCCTGCTGTCCCAGCAAGGAAAGGCAGCATGGGCTGCCCCATTTTGGCCATCCGAGAAATCAGCTTTGCCTTTGCTACATCTGGGTTCTAAAAGAAACATTTAGTTACTCTCCCTTTGTCTCAGACCAGGCTTTTGATGTATTACAAACACTTCTAAATCTCTGACTGAATTTTGATTCAGTTTTTCAATGACTGTGTTAAAATCTACTCTTCAAGCACACAAGGTAGCACCAGGATTGTTAATCTGGCTTGTTTTATATATCCTCCTTCTGGGATGACAGCACTGTCACTACAGAGAAAAATCTATCCCTGCACAAAACACCAATAAGAAAATGTGTGAGTTCAGAAGCTGCTTAGCAGCTTTTTCTGTTTGGAGGCACGAAATCGTCTCATGCAGCTATATAAACTTATCCTGAATGTCCCAATTCCTTTGTTACCCATTTTAAATTTGTCCATTTATCTCAAAAGACAACTAGCCTTGTGAACATCCACATGGTCAAAGTCACTTTGCATTTAAGAGCAGGAACTGGGGCTGGGGTTCTTCAGGTCCTGGTAATCACAGAATCATTAGGGTTGGAAAAGACCTTAAGGTCATGGAATCCAACCATTAATCATCAAGTCCAACCATGAATTCCTTCAAAAACATGCCCTAAGCTGCTGTAAGGTGAACATTCCAGTATCTTGCATGATGCTCACTTTATCTTCAGCAGTACCCAATGCTAAGGTGAAACCAAACCAGCTTCCCTACCCAGGCTTCAAATCAGGAAAAGCCAGCACTTACTGCGAGCTGCTCACTGATGGAGTTGGACTTGGCCCGAACAGCTGGCTCACTGCAAAGCCAAACAGGTGGGGAGATCAGCCAGGAGGAATTCAGGAGCCAGCATGCTGGATTTATAAACACTGTCAAATACACCTCTCCCTAGGAAAGCTGTTTTCTCACATCATGAGCACTTCCTTTAGCCTACACTTCTGGAACATTCTTTGCAGTGCTATCTGCAGATAAGTTCAGGACACCACTATGGCCCATGGGAACAGCTGATTATAGAAGATTTTGTTGACTGCTTTAACAACCACATTCTGGTATAAATAATTTTAACCGAGTCCGATGACAAACTGTTTATGGCAACAAGAGCAGCATTTACTTGGACTCCCTAAAAACGGTGACTGACCCATTTAATTTAAGGAACAGAACATAGAGTTGTTGAGGTTGGAAAATACATCTAACATTGAGTCACCAACCACTAACCCAGCACCAGCATGTTCAGCACTAAACCCCATCCCCAAGTGCCACAACTGCATTTTCTGAACACCTCCAGGGATGGTAACTCCACCCTGGGCAGCCTGTGCCAATGCCTGACCCTTTTATCAGTGAAGGTTTTCCTAACATCCAACATAAACCTGTCCTGGAGTAACTTAGATGTGATTTCCTCTCCCCAGCCACTCATTACCTGGGAAAAGAACCTGATCCCAGCTGGCTACACCCTCTTTTAAGGGAGTTGTAGAGACTGAGGAAGTCCAAACTGATGACAACACTGCCAGCTGAGATGAGACAGCTGTTGGAGCAGCACCCACACAGCTCAGTCCCACTGGATCTCAGGAATGCTGGAGCCCATTTCAATTGCTTTACTCTGGAAGTCAGCACTCAAGCAGAAAATTCCAGCAAGTCCTGTTAGCAAGCACTGCTCTGCCACATGGAGGGCACTGAGCTGGCACACACAGGCCCCACATCTGCCAAATGATGTGGTAGTGCAGCACTGTGCTGATGGGCATCACCATCCTTAACACAGAAAGTTGTTTAAACCATGCTGCTTCTTACCCAGGCTTTGGAGGGATGGTGGAGGGAGGCACTAGACCCGTGTCTGAGGAGAAGCCATCTGAGCTGGGAACTGGAGAAGGTGCAGGGGAATCCCTGGAGCTGACACTCAGCCCATCTGAACCAGAGCACTCCTTTGCCAGCTTCACCTTAAAAAGCATGAAGTAAAAAAAAAGATGTTTTTCTGGGTTCCTGTAAAAATTTTCATCAACTTATTTCTGATGCCTGTGGAGCTCCTGCACTTCAAGGAAAAGCAGCCAATTGATTCAGAGCTGGACAAGCTGAGTCTTTACATCCTCTCATTCCTCCCACAGTATTTTGTGTTCCCAAGTGACTCACAAATAAGACAACTAAAAGATCCCAAGACAGTTACAACAGACAAACAGCCTTTAGGGATTTTCTGGGTTTAGGGTTCTGTTTTGGGTTTGTTTGTTTGAATTAAAGATACATATCTTGCTGAGGTTTCTAACAGTTCCTGGGCTGGAGTTCTCACACTAACAGCAGGTTCCCAGCTTGCAGTCACAGAACAGATGTAAACCAAACATTCGGGAGCAGACACTCACCCGCCTGACTTCCACCTCAAACACCAACGTGGAGTCTGGAGGGACACGACCAGCCACGCCCTGAGCCCCGTAGGCCCAGGCTGGAGGGATGATGAGCAACCTTCGCCCTCCTTTCTTCATGCCCAGCATTCCTTCTTCCCAGCCCTTGGGTTTGCACACGCAACAGAAGAGAAAGCAACAGTTGGATCAGTGACATTAGTTTAATTATCCCAATTAAGACAATTGCAGGCAAAGGTTCCAAAGCACAATATAGAGAGATTCTTGTAAAATCCTGTTTATTTTCAGTGTGCAGCACTAAACCTTTGTCTTGCCACAAATCGTGACAGCCAGTTGTAAATTCCAGTGTTAACTTAGGAATAAAGATAGAGCTCCACCATGCAGTGGTGACCTCACTCAGCAGTCTGGGGAAGAACTGGACTCCAAGAGATCTGAATTGCTCTGGTTAGATTTACAAAGCACCCAAAGGAAATAGTTGTAATGAGGGACATGAAGTCACAGCAATGCAAACTTCCCAAGGGATGCCAGCACTGAACAAGATGGCTCTAACAATCAGGCAACCTTAGTAAGACACAGGGTAAAATAAATAAAGTAGACAAATAGCACATCTTCAGTAAAGGACAACTTGTAACAGGTCATACATAAATTATTCAGGTCATGGAAGTGACCTGAACAAAAGCATCTCGGACTCAAACCCTGATTTTATGGGATAACATAAAGGAGTATCAACACCTGGATGAAAAATTATTTCCTTTAGAAATGGGGGGCCCCTAAGAACAAGGGAATGGATTAAGTAAATTCCAGAAAAACAAAGATAATAAAATCCCAGCTCCTGAAAACAGGAAGTTTCCTTTTCACCAAAGAGGACAACTCCTGTCTAACACTGATGTTGAAAAGGAAACTGGGCTGTATTGGGCAAAGCTTGAGTGAGTCACTGTCACAGAGTGTTTGCTAATAAATGAAACAGAAATAGCATGTACCAATCCTGAAGAAGACCTGCAGTAATTCAAAGCTCTGAGGCTTCAATTATTATAATGAAAGTGCCAGAAGTTGTACCTTGATGACCTTTCCAGATCCCAGCTTCAGCCGCAGAAGCTTGTCTTTGTTAACATTAGAGTCAAACACCTGGAGAGTTGAACAAGAACACAAAATACATGGATTTCCCAACTGTTTCAAGGTTCTGAATGCTGCTTTACACATTCCATAAACTCTTAGAACCTCTGGTTAATTTCCCCATCCCACCACTACCAAAATTAATTCTCAGCTGCAAGACAGAGCTTTAGCCTGTTTCCTGAAGTACAGTTTCATGGAGTGAATGATAACTGGAGACTCAGACTTCAGACCTGCTTCAGGACAGGACTGGGTCAAGAAAAACACAACATTAAACATTCATGTATGAGAGTGCCCATGGAAGTTTAAAAGCATTTCAATCACCTCCCCCTGAACAGTAATAGAATAACAGAAACATTAAGGTTGCAAATGCCCTCCTAAGATTACCAAGTTCAACCACGCCCCCAGCACTGCCCTGTTCACCACCAAACCATTTCTCAAGCACCACATCCAGATGGTTTCTGAACACTTCCAGGGGTGGTGACTCCACTGCTGCCCTGGGCAGCCTGTGCCAACACTCAACAACCCTTTCAGTGAGGAAATCTTTTTGTAATGTGCCAGAATCCGCTAATATTCTATAGGTAATACACATGACCCCGCTTACAGTGCCATAAATGCCCACAATATACCTTTAACATCAACACCAGCACTGTGCTGGATGTGCAGGCTCCTTCCAGGGACTGTCCCACTCAGCACTAGGAGGTGGCAGAAATGTCTTTACCTGTCCAAGCCCATTGTTCTGGAACAGCCATCCCGTATAGGCAACCTCCAGGGAATCTCCTGCTTCCACTCCCTGCCCGTCTCCGAGGAGGAGATCCTGGCAGAGCACTGAGTCCAGTGCAGGGGAGCTGTTGCATTTGGCAATGCACACCTGCAGAGGGAAAGCCTGGCAGTGTCTCTGGCCTCTAATGCACAAGTTCCACTCATGAACCTGATGCATTCCTTGCTGTACTGATCAAGCCCACACTAGAAATGGGCATTCCCATTCCCAGGGCATTCCGTGGCTCCTTGTGCTGAATGTTGCTGATTAAACACCCTCTGCTCCCCACAACCATTGATATGCTGTACTTGAGAATCAAGAACCAACAGGCTCCCTGCCTCAAGTTTTGTTTTAATGAACAAAACTCAGGGCAGGCTCCTCTCAGATCTGTCTCCACCACACTTACGCAGACACTCAAAGCTGAACTCCAATGAAAATAAAATTTGACTTGCCCCTGCTGAAAACAAGCCATCAAGAACCGCCTGGCCCACAGGTGAGCAGTTACCTGCTTACTGAAATCCACTGCTGCCTTTTCTGACTCAAACATGATGGACCAGTTTTGCCTCTGATCATCATAGAACGTGCTGTAATTGTTGGGCTGAACCTGCGGGAGAGGAAATCAGGCCTATCTTAGGCATTAAATGATGCATTCAAACACACTAAAAAACCCACATCCAAAAAAAGCTTAAAATAAGAGCTACTGAAATTAAGTAGGAAGAACCCTGCTGTTCTACTGTCCAAGTTCAGAATTAGCTCTTATTTATGTGCTCATTATCATCGAAGAATTATTGTAACTCAAATACTTGAGCAAGTATTAAGTTCTTCCTAGATGCTGCAGTTCACACACGAAGGTGAAACCTTTCAGAAACTTCCTTGAAGCCTGGTTCTTTAATATCTCCTGAGAACTTCTAAGTGTAAGTAACTTACATTTCATAATTTATTGTATTTAGACTTCCAGAATCAATTGGAGAAGTCACTTCTTCCTCACTTTTAAAAATCTCCGTCACCAGAAGTGACTACATAACCCATTAATTTTCCAAGAGTGTGCTTATAAAACTAGAAAGCAAGGTCTAAGCTGGGACAGAAATTTTATTATTTTGGAGTGAAATTTCTGTCTATCATACCAAGAAATTTGATGTCATCTGATGACAAGCTAAGAACAGCAAACCAATACATCAATTTTCTGTAAAACTGGCAGAAACCAACTTCCTGAGAGATCCCATTTTAGGGCTTACAATGCTCCAGATTGTTCTCAACAGCAGGAAAATGCTGAGTGTCAATTTTCTGAGAGAAAACATTTCCTTGCTGTCATTTCCTCCTGCTTACTCAGCTGTATTCTCTCAGACACTTAACTAAAAATTCTCAGCAAAAGGAATTCTGCTGGTTTTATCCAGCACAGGGCTGCAAACCCCAAAACACCTCTGTGAGCATAGGTAATAATTTCCCTCCTACAGGAGCCTTGGTTTGGAAATCTCCTGAGGTGGTGCTCTACAAAAGGGAGCTGTCACAGCCTTTTGTGCAATACATGAGGAGGAGATCAGTCACACCGGGACACCTCCTGCTCTGTCACTCAGATGTCTGATCTCAAAGGTTATAAACCAAGGCTTAAGGGAAAATTTTAGAGCCAACCTTGTGCTTGCTGTGATCAACAAATGCTTTGCTAAGCCAGAGCCTCACCGTGAGCACGAAGCCTGGGTGGATCCTTGCAGAGGTGATCTGTTGCTGCTGACTGATGTAAAGGAGGATCCTGTACTGGATTCCACAAGGAATTGGACAGGGAAAAAGAACAGAAACTCAAAACGTCTTCAATTCTAAAGCAGTTTGTCACACGCAGAGCCTAAGGCTCAGTATTTATTTATCAAATACACCACAGCAAAAATACTTAACATGATTTTGTGACCCTATTAAAACTGGTTTATTCTCAAGGGTTTTTACTTGGCTGTAGCAACCTAGCAAGTCAAATTCATTGTTTTGTAGTAATTAACGTGCTTTAAGTAATTCCCCATTTTTCACAGTTACAGTGGAAGAAGATGGTGCAGTAACCCTTCCAGATACAGAACTCACCACACACGGCATCAAACCATCACAGAGTCATGTAGGCTGGAAGAGACATCCAAGATCATTCTCCAGCACTGCCAAGGTCACCACTGAACCATGTCCCCAGGTGCCACATGCACATGGCTTTTAAACCCCTCCAGGGATGGGGACTCCACCACGGCCCTGGGCAGCTGTGCCAGGGCCTGACCACCCTTTTGGGAAAGACGTTTTCCCTAATACCCAGCCTAAAGATGTTTGTGTGTATTATCTTTTTTCTTTGCATAAACCTATTGATGTGTAAGAGACTGAGTTGGAGGGAGCTTTCTAAGAATTAAACAACACAGATATGAGATTTATTCACATATTTGGCTCTATTAAACATAATCTATTAAGGAAATGTGTTTTCCTTTGTGCACCTGCACTGGACATAGCTCAGTGGTGAACTAGGAGTGACCCACTGACTGCTCCCAGCTGGATGTGATACCACACAGGCAGCCTGAGGAAGGCTGGTTCAGCTTCCTCCTGCACTCCCTGTCCTCCCCAGCTCCCCCAGAACAACACAGCTCAACACTTGCCAGATCACCGACTCAGGAATTTAGTTATCACACTAACATTTATTTTGTTCTCGCCAAAGCAGAAGCAACTCAGTGAGACATGAATTAGGACTTGGGGGGTATGAAACATCACAGATGCCAATGTCAAAGATGGATGAGAGCTTTCAAAGTAGCTTTCAAACACACCAATTTACTGGGCACCTCAGATCTGTGTTCTTCAAAGAACACTTGGGAAGGAGAGAGATTTTTGACACCAAAAGAACAAAACTTAAGCAAAGCATGTCTGTACTGCTGGACAGAATTTTCCTTTATATCCATTTCCATGTGCACAGATTTCTGATCCAGCTGTCAAAAACATTCTGAATAAATACCAAAATGACTTCCAGAAACACTGCAAACTATTTGAGGCACAGGTTGTAAGAGATCTTAGAAACTCATAGACTGTGGAAAAGAGAGATTTCCAAGGTGGATGGCTGAGCCCCAAGAAAACCTAGGAGGCAGAAAGGCAGCAGGAGAACAACATCAAAAGCAGAACACCCTGCAGAGCTCAGAGAAACACCATCTCATACCAGTGAGCCTTCAGCATGGCAGAGTTAGAGAAGGAAGTGTCTCTCACCTCTTTGGCCGCATGGTTCCCCACTACAGCTGCTCCATACTTGCCTTGCTTCAGGTACTGCCCATTTGTACTGGAAGATAAGGGAGATATTCAGCTGCAGAACTTGTCCCTAACTCAGAACTCTTTAGAGTTCAGGTCCCTTTCCTCAGTCCTAAAATGGCAGGCAGCCTTGCTTAGCTTAGAGACGTTCCTGCTTGCCCACAGGCAAGAGCACACATCGTGGAGTGAGTTGAAAACTGCTCTCACAGACCCAGGGCAGAAGAGTTTTTCCATGATGGCAGCATCAAACAGGCAGTTTTAGTACTCTGGCTCTGCTCATGCCTCAGTTCTCAAATGCAAGAGCCACAAGCAGCTTACAGAGCCTCCTGAAGCAGTGCACATCAGCCCAGCAGCCAGGACACATCTCCCAGCAACAGCCAAACCCTCAACTTGCTCTTTATCTCAGAACTGCCTCACCCAGAGCTGCAGCGCAGCAACTGAAACTGCTCTTGAGCAGGAACTTCCATTGCCTTGCAGCATTTCTACCATGCAGGTAAGTCTGAGAACAACTGTCTCTTCCCATTTACCCAGAAATATCTCCCCTCTCGGACCAGGGACACAGACTGCAGCAGGCCATGCACAAGTCACTTACTATCGATACGCGAGCACCGCGGTGGCCACCAACACCGAGGGGGCTCCTGAGCCCGCTGGGGCCACGGGAGCCTTCTGGGCCTGGCCTGTGGGGACAGAGACCAGGGACAGCTGTCAGAGGCACAGAACTGGCCAGTGGCACCACCACAACACCTTCCTTCCCCCAAGGAAAAATAACTCCAGGAGGAAATTACAAAAAGCCAAAGACTCGCATTGCAAAGCCACCCAAGGCCAGTTGAAAATCCAGGTGTAGGAGGGCACTGGAGGACAACACCACTGAGGAAGGCTCAGGGAATTATTTGCTCTGCTGCTCTTCACAAGGGCCCTTGTTCTCCCCAAACACCCGTGCTGCTGAGTGTGCTCCCCACTCTCAAACCCAGTTACTCACCAGCTGCTGTCTGACCCTTCTTGGGCTGCTTTGGTGCAGTGAACTGGAAGAATTCATTACCCTGGCTTGAGACCGTTTGATCAAGGCCAAAGAGAGAGGCTAATCTGGCTCTAGAAAGGGAAATAAAACCATTTAACCTTATTTAACACTGGCATTATAGATAATGAACACCTCTAATTAGAAGTCAATATCAAATACAAAGCGTTCACCATCACTTTGTAAGTAAACAAAGGGCTGCAGGCTAAGTTGCTCTACGCTAATTAAACATTTAATTCTGAACAGGCAAAACTTGTAGAAGAAGAGGTTGGGAAAGTGGTACAATTGTGTTTCATTTCCTCAAAAACCGACTGAAGGTACAAGAACTGAAACTACACAAAAAAAGAAGTACTTTGAAGCAATGACTAGAACTAGCTTCACATAAAATAGTTGATTCTTACAATACCCAAAAGAACACGTGACAGAGGAACCACCACTCAGCCCCTGGAATTTTTTTTTTTTAACTGTCCAGGAAACACATTCTTCCATTAAGTTTTCAAATGGCAGAAGCTCTCCCAGCTAAGGGCAGAGGGTTTAATGCTGTAGTTTGTTCCTTCAGGGTATGATGTTTGCAATTTCACTGCTTCAAGGCCAGTTAAGCTCAACCTACTCCTGGTATCACGGGACAAGGGAATAATTAAAACAAGGATGACACTACTGTCAGTGAATCTGCTTTTAAAAATAACTAAATTTTCTAAAATGACTAAGGATTCGTTTATAAGAGCTGTTAAAGACAAGCTCCTGGAAGGGGGTGGGGAGTGCACAGAGCTGGAATTGCGGCTCTTGGAACAAGTCAGCGATACAAAAACCTGGATGCGCTACACACAGACACGCTCCAAGGGGAAGCCTGGCGGGCAGCCTGGGAGGAGCCAGCGCTGGTTGAACAGCCCCAGAGGGGCACTTTCTTTAGGGACCTCCCACCCACTCCTTCTTCGAGGGAAAACACCGAGCTCTCTGCCCCGGCGACCCCGGAGCGGCTCCGCCTCCCCCAGCGGGAGGGGCTCCCCGAGCAAAGCGGGGTCCGGCGAGTCCCGGGCGGGGTCTCAA
>VZTF01008128.1:227312-254917 GCA_013397755.1 Cnemophilus loriae
CGTGGGACCTCGGGCCGGGGGCGCTGGGGGGCCCCGAGAGGATGGGCAGCCTTGGGACGTGGGGCTGGATGGCGGGGCGAGCTCGGTGTGGGTGCGGGCAGCGCTCCCGGGACTCCGGGGGAGGCGCCCGGCTCGGCCCTGCGGTTCCCAAGGTGACAGCCGGGCCCCGCGGCCGCCGTGCTGCCCTTGCCGTGAAGGAGCCGTGACCCGCCGGGGCTGCGGGCTGAGCCAGAGGGCCCGCAGGGCTCCGCTGAGGGCCCTGTGGGTCCATGGGGCGCTCGGGCGGGAAGGCTGGGGACACCCGGGCGCTGCTGTGCTCCACGTTCGGTTCTCATGTCTCTGAGTTACCCAGGGACACCAGCAATGCACTGTCTTATTAACATCCGAATAGTTCCTTGCGTGGATAAACGTCTGAGCCGCCCCTCTGAAGCAGTTTTCCACGTTCACTTTGTACCTTGGGAAATACACCTTTTTGTTGGCTCGTTTAATGAGTTTTTTGTGGTTTGTTGTGGTTTTTCTGTGTTTTTCCCACTCTTGGAAAACTGGTATCTCTATGTGCCTTGTGAGACCCACTGACTTTAATTTCACCTTAGATCCAAATGATGTTGAAATGCAGGAAAGCAATGTGTGGGAGGTCAGAATGGTAATAAGGGTTGAATATTTCCTGGTTTTGGGCATTTGCTGGCGCTGGTTGGAAATTTGTACTGTCAGTTACTGACTGGATGTTTGAGTCTGAGCAGGAAGTTGCCAGGTCTGCTGTGGAGCTGAGTTTACAGCAATTCAGGGGTTTATTGCAATGATTGAGACATCAGTGATTCCACTTGTAAAGGGAGAAGGTAAAGGGGAGTGTTAAGCAGCTTTTATATTGTGGTCCCTATGTTCCTTGGATGAAGAGAGTTTGTTGCTTTGGCTCCTGTATTTCTATCGGGTTGGTTGTCAAGATAGTTTTGTTTTTTAAATGGTGAAGACCCACGTGGCTAAGTCCTGGTGTGGCACTTCAATTTAGGTCTTTTGGGTACAGGTATCATAGAATATCCTGAGTTGGAAGGGACCCACAAGGACCATCCATTCCAGCTCCTGGCCCTGCACAGATACCCCAACAATCCCACCCTGGGCATCCCTGGCAGCGCTGTCCAAACACTCCTGGAGCTCTGGCAGCCTCGGGGCCGTGCCCATTCCCTGGGGAGCCTGGGCAGTGCCCAGCACCCTCTGGGGGAAGAACCTTGCCCTGATCTGCAGCCTGAGCCTGCCCTGGGATAACTTCAGGCCATTCAGGACCTGTCCCAGGGAGCAGAGATTGGAGCTGCTCCTCCGGAGGAGCTGCAGCCCTTGGTGAGTTCAGTTTCCCCTTTGGGATGAACAATCCCAGTGCCCTCAGCTGCTCCTTGTGTGCCCTTTCAGACCCTTCACCATCTTCCTAGCCCAGTGTTGTACCTGTATATATTTCCCAGTTTTTTCGCTGGGATTCAGCACTGGCCAGTTTTAATGCTAGTGTAATGGGGAAGAGGCTGTAGCAGCACGCCCTGCAGCACTCAGCAAGCATCACATCTTAGCCACTTGTCCTTTTTTAATTTCAGCTTTGTTCATAGTGCTCAGCAATATTTGAGCAGTGGGCTTGTGGTTCCACGCAGTTCCCAGGCAGAGGCCAATTCTTTGTGTTTGTGCTCCAGTTCCAAGCTCCAGAATGCTTACTAGTCCTGCTTTTTGTGCCCAGGTGGATGAAACGCTCCTCACAAGTGTTTATTAAGTTGACTTTCAGTCTTTTTGATCTTAACTTGCCTCTGCTTGAGCCTGAGGTCAATAAAGCTTTTCAGGATTTTTCATGAGTAACAATATGGGATCTTATAGGGTAAGTTAGCGTTCAAGTTAATGATCCCAAATCCTGTCATTTATGATGTAATGTTTCTTGAGGCTTTCATCAGGCTTTGAACTCTGCATTATTGTTTTCCCACCCTTCATTAAAAAGGGGGCACTGGGAATAATGTGTGAATGTTGCTGTTTAAATGAAGATTGATTTTATAACTAAGGATTTGTTGGTGCAGCTGTGACTGCTCTGCTGTACAATACAAAATTAAAGTGATGATTTTTGCTACAAACACAAAAATTGTTGCAATTAGCAGGTTTTTGCTCCTTCTGCTCTCTTCCCCCCCAAAAACAAGGTACTGAAAATACAAGAACTGGCAGGAGTTGCAGGCTCCCACACAACTTTGTGTTGAGAACGGAGAAATTTTGTACAACCGTTTCCTACTGAGATTTGGCTGCTTTTCATTTCATATCAGATTTCTCATCTGATAGATGAGGTTGTTAGGTTGTTAGGCCAGGTTGTTAACTAAGCTGAGATTTAGGATAATTTCTGCCAGGAGAGAGGAGGAGTTAAATCACCTTTCCAAGTCACTTTTGCACGTTTGCTTTTTTATTTTAAAGGTATCATCCCTGCCGCTGACTCAGACTTGCAGTGGTACAAGGACAAGGTTTGTGAGGTTTTTTGGTTTTTTTCTTTTGAAAAGAGGTTTGGGAGGATTCTTCACTTCACTTCTCCTTTTGCAGTGTAGCAACAAGGTTTAGATTAGTGAGACACTCTATCCCTGAACAAAAGCTTAATGCCTGAGAAGGGAGGGCATTGAGAATAATCTTTTCCAGTTTTATATTAAGTGACAAAGTCTACCATGTTCACACGGTGAGTTTTGAGCAGGGCCCTGGGGAGTTTCCTTTCAGCTGGCTTGTTTTCCAGTTAGACATTAGGTCCAAGAGAAAACAGAACTTTTTGTTCTTTGAACTAAAATGTGCTATTTTCTCCTTTCCTCCTTGGTTTCTCTATTTGCTATGAAGACCCCTCTACCCCACAGAAAGCTGCCATGGCTCTGCAGAGCTGCCTTCCCTACCCTGGCCTGAAGGTCACCTCAAAGTGAGCAGGAGCCTGCAGCAGAATTTTGGGAAGTTGAGCTGAAGCACATTGTCAGCATGAACTTCTGCACAAGTCTGCCAGGAAATCACTGGGAGTCTTGGCAATTTTTTCTTAGGGAAGGATGAAAAAGACTCAATCTAGTTTATGTTGTTTTTGTCTGGGAAATCCAATCTTAGTTAATCTACTCCATTGCCTTTTGTTTCAATCTAATTTTCTGGAAATGTTCCCAGTCAGGTCCTGGAGAACACGAGGCCAATGATTTTTTCATTAACCTTTTTTTCATCTGAAAGCTGGAATCTGCTAATGCAGAGAATAATGGGACTAGTTATTGTAAACAAATTAAACTCCTATTTTGCTGCACCTTCTAAAGCCTTTCATTTGTTGGTCCTGGAATTAGACTTTGCTAGTTTAGAAGCCAATCTAGAAGTGGGAGGCTGTCATGAAATAGCTCCTTTTTATTTTGCCTTTTTTATTTCTACAGTTTTTAATGTCATTTCCCGCTGTCTTTTCTTCCCTGTGTTATCAATTCATATCTACAAGGGTCTCGAGCTGATTTCCAGTGGCACTTCAGCAGCTGTGATTGCAGCCAGAACAATGGCTTTTCTTCCTGCTCTTTTCCTCTCTGTTGATATAATCTTAGAAAATCACACATTTGCTGTATCACAGATGTAAATGTCGTTTAGCATCTGCTAAAAAAGTTATACAAGCATATAATCTTTTCAGTTTAATATTTGTCTAAATGAATGCAGCAGTCCATGGTAGCTCTAGAGCACAGGCCAAATGCTGTAAGTGGTTGAGGCTCTTTTGTTCTCACTGCTTGCTCAGCGTGTCCTGGTATGAATCCTGAGAAATTGGGAGAAAACTGGGAACAGAGGGGAGGTGTTCTGGCATGGAACTCACAGTGAGTGCCCCAAACTCTCTCCGAAGACTTCATGAGAACCACTTCACTTCCATAAACCTTCTTTTCCCACACTTACTCATTAGTTATCACAGATTCGGATCTCATTCCTCTGAGGAGGGTACGGGAACTTGGAATTTGAGCTTTGTGATGCATTTAGCTGATCTTCTGGTTAACCTGGATCAGGGTAACCCTGGCAGTCTTGGCTGGTTTTTTTCTGAGCTCTGCATCTGTGGGCTGGCAAATACACTTTCAGGCTTTTTTCACATTAGAGAGAATATGATTGGACTTGGCTCTGTAGGATTAAGAAGGGCTCTGAGGCCACCCGTGAGATGCAGTGCTCACCCTGAGCTAATGCTGTGAGCAGACTGGCTGGCCTGCTCTGGGGAGCTGGGAAAAGCAGCTCCTGGAAAGGGATACAGCTCCAGCCTCCTTAGGGAGAGGCTCATCCCTGCGGCCCAACCTGCTCCTTGTCTGATGTCTGTAACCGTGGCTGCGCTCTGGGTGGGAGTGCGAGCAGCTCGTGCCACCCTGGCTGCTCCTGGCTGGGCTCTGCCGGAGGCTGCACTGGGAGCCGGGGATCCCATTCCTCACCTGCTTCCCCCGTTAACCCTCCCTGCTCCGAAAGGCGTTCTGCTAGAGAGGCTCAAACAGCCCATTGGCACAGCTGGACTGCATTTTCGAGCTTGCATCTTCTACTCGGGAAGGAGAAACACTAACAAACGTGGAGCAGATGTAAAACCAGTGCTCCCAGTAGGAGCCGTCCCAGTTCACTCTCCTGCAGCTCTCGGGAAGTGACCGCAGCGCTGTCATCAGTGTGGCTCTGTGGGAGGGCATTTCTGATAGGTAAATCAACCCTTGTACATCAAAGTGATAAGGGAAGTGGGAGCACGAGCTCCCGAGGAACACACCCACCCTTGGATCTTGTGCAAGTGAAATGCAATTGGTGTTGGTCTGGTTTTCTCGGCTTCCTGCTTTGTCTGAGCTCCTGGTCAAGTGGATTTGACCAGAGACTGAGTCACGATTTCTGGATTTGCTGCCAGGAGGGTTTTATATAAATCAAGTTATCATTGGCTTTGGTGCCCTTCATTAACTTGGGATAAGACATTATCTCACAAGGATGTTCTGAACTTTAGAAGGTGGTGTCAGGTGAGACTGAAACATGCTGGAGGAGCATGGTATAGATACTGTCAGGCTGAAACCTGAACAGCTGCAAACAAAGCTAGTTGAGAGTTTCACAGCTGCCCTCATGTTCCTATTATAGGAACATGGTTGTACTCGTAAAGCCATTTTTGTGCTCTTTTCGTACAAGGCACAGAGCAGTGTCTGTGGGATATCTTGCTGTATGGATGGTAAAGCCTAATACACTTGATTCTGATTATTTTGCTTCTAGTTTAAAAAACCTCTTGGCAGCAGCCTGACTTTCCTTAATTTTCTGAATTCCTCAAGTAAAACCCTCCAGGACATCATAACAGCAGGATCATGTGCACTGCTTGTCAGTTGATCCCGTTTTGTGTAACTCTTGCTTCTGATCTTGCTTGAAACCACAGCCCCCACCATGAGGCTCCTTGTGTTGCAGGACACAGCTGTTCTTGCACTTTTTCTGCTTTGTCACTTTTTTCCCGTAGCAGTTATTGGCTCCGGCTTTCCAGGCAGAGGGGTCCCAGAGCCAGCTGGGCTGTACACAGTATTGAAGAATTTCTGCACAATTGATGATTTATCTGCCTTGTTACTTTTTTCTCACTTCCCAATGTTCCTAAGAACTGGCTGATAGCTTTGAAAACATCACATTTCTTCATTATGGGGCAGATAGAATCACGGGGTGGTTTGGGGTGGAACAGACCCTAAAGCTCATTTCATTCCACCCCTGCCATGGCAGGGACACCTCCTACTATCTCAGGGTGCTCCAAGCCCCGTCCAACCTGGCCTTGGGCACTGCCAGGGATCCAGGGGCAGCCACAGCTTCTCTGGGCACCCTGTGCCAGGGCCTCCCCACCCTCCCAGGGAATAATTTTGTTGCAGTATCTTATCTAAACCTGCTCTCTTTCAGTTTGAATACTAAAATACTTAAATACTAATAGTAGAATAAACTAAGCTTGCTTTGTTTTAATATCCAAAAGCAAGCAAACCACTAATTTATCCGATAGAGGTATGAATGTTTGCAATGTGTTTTGGTTAATGTGTTGGAAAGTAATCTCTGCAATGCATTTAATCAGATCAGGGAGTTCCAAAATCTCTTTGCGTTTTTGCAAAGATCTCCTGAGGGAGATTCAAGAGCTGCTTTTGCTGCTCCATGTGAGCATCCCAGTGCTTGCTCTGGTCCTAAGCTAATCCGAGCAGTAGTTAATGATTAGCCTTTGACAGAGATAATGATGTGCTTGTCAGCATTATGTGAGAGTTGAGAAACTTTGATCAGCCTCAGACTTGTTGCCTTTCTGGAGAAAAAGGCTTTCCTGGAGTTAGCAGATGCAAAACCTGTCTCTGGAAGAGTAAGTACTCAGCATTTTTTAGCTCTGAATAATTTCTGCTTTGGATTAGCAGCTCTTTGGCCATCCGGGGGTTTGAAAATGATGAAAAAGGCAGCGTTCGAAGCTCTTTCCCAGAGTGGTTTTTTGTCACTCACAGAAAAATTGTTGATGGCTCTTGTTCTGGCTTTCGGTGCCCTACAGTCATGGCTCTTCCTGTCAGAAGAGTGTCATGAGGCCAAGGCTCTTCCAAGATAAGTTCATTTCCAGAGAACCGAGTTGATTGCTCTTTTCCCCTTCTTGATACAGGGGATCTTCTACTTTGCTGAGATTGTATTTTCAATGACACTTCCAATAGTTCAGTTGCATTTTCAAAAGGAGAACATGCACATGCTCTGTTCTATGGACTGGGGCTATAAATCTGTGCTCTGAACCCTTACAAGTATTTGCATTACTACCTGGAAGCTGTTTATATGTCACTGTGCCATCCTCTTGCTGTTTGCCAGGATCATGGATCAAGAGTAGCAGGGTGCCTCTGGTGATGGATATTTGGCCTTAACCATCTGCCAAAACAGAGATTGACTTCCTGGGCTTAATTAAAAACCCACTGGAATGGATTTTGCCGCTGGTGACCTGAGTTCTACCTTGCATTTTGCCCATGAACAGCTTGAGGCTTCTCAAAACAAATATTGGAGGCACAAACAAATTTGATTCTTGGCTGTAGTAGAACAAGTTCTTGTGTTGAGGGACGGTCATGGATGGTGCTGCACAATGAAATGAGCACACATCCATTTCTCCTCTGCAAGAAAAGGCATTTTTCTGAGAGTCAGTCTTGTGAACTCTGAGGTCTTTGGTCAAAGCTTGTGTTTCAAAGGTGACCCTGATATGCCAGAGCAGGAGCTGGAAATCCCACGGTATCCCAGTAGGAGCTGACATCAACACTGTTGTGGCAGTGTTTGACAAATGCTAGAAGGTGGCAGCTCCAGGGAAGGGGAATGGTTGAGTGGCCACCTTAAAATGCTGTGTCTGCACATGGACACGCTTCCGAGGAGTAATTAGAGACAAACAACTGCTTAAATATGAAAAGGAAGGAGTGAAATGGAATTGCTCTGCAAGGACGCTTTCCCATGTGGTGGAAGGTAATGAGCGTGTGATTGTGCTGGATGTGGAAAAACGTGTGTGAATTACTTAAATGGGTATGTCTCATGTCATACAGAATGGCCTCCTAAAAATTACCCAGGAGTTCTGGAGTGTGGTTTTCTTGTTCTTCAGATTCTCAAAACCTGAAAGCCAGTTCAGAACTTGTATGAGTGTTACCTTTTCTGGGCTAACTCTGATTATGATGTTGAAGAGCAGCCAGAGAGGGAAAACGAACTGTGTGAAAATGGGCAAGTAGGGTAAGATCTGGGAATCTCCTGTGAATCACCCGTGCTGGACTCCCCTTTATGAGGCCTCTAATAAACCAGTGCTGTCCATTTATTACCGTCAGCTTTAGTTTTATCTGCATGGAACAAAGGTATTTATGCTGTTGCTAGATAACATCTGTAATGAGGTAGTAACAGATAACATCTGTAATCCTTCACCTGTATTAAAGGCCCACTAATGCACTGAATCACTTTTGGCTCTGAGGAAACTTGTGCTTCCTTCCTTTCTTGGGAATGCGCTTCTTGACTCTGGTTCCATTTTGTGTCTCCTGAGATTATTTTATAGTTTTACAGGGTTTAAGGCTCGAAGGCACCATAAAATCAATCTGGTCAGAGCTGTCTGTGCTGTGCAGCCTGGTGTGTGTCCTTCCCACTCTGGCAAACCATGGAGCAGTGGTTTATCAGGATTAACTTGCAAGTAGTTCCCTGTCTTGCATCCTGACATATGTCATTCCTTATAGGTGGAATGCTTCTGCATGTGGCCACTGAACAGCCACAAACAAGAATCCGTGTCCTGACCCTGTGGACAGACACATTTTTGTGGGAGACAGGCTCCTTTCCATAGGTACAAGTGGTGCAGGAGGTGTTGAACCTGCAGGAATCTGGATGCTGAATTAGTGAGCACGATAAAGAACCTTGTATGCAAAAGGTGGATTTCTTTTTTCATTTGAAGAGAAAACTTTTCCCTTCATTTAAAAAGAGTCTGTAATGGTAGAGGAATACATGCTAGAAGCTGTTCTTGATTAGGGCATGTGAAATAAGAAGTGAAATTCTCCCATAGGCCTGGTTTTTCTGAGGAAGCAGACGTTGTCTAATCTTACAGGATACACATTTTACAAGATGGAGTTCCAAATATTAATATATTTTTATATTAAGTTTTTGAAGAGTATCACAAGGCTCAGGACTCTGTCCCATTTGTTCTCAGCCTGCCCCGAGGCAGCAGAACGGCTCCTGCTCTCTGGCCATATGGATCACATCTCTCTGGTCACCATTCCTGTGTTCGGTTGTGTAACATCTGAGCAAAAACTGCCACTAAGGATAAGGAAGTATCTGTTTGTTCAGGAATGACGTAATCTTGGAAAATGTGGGTCACGTGGCCCTGCTTTTCTGTCTGCTCTTCCCGCTGCTGTCCCGTGTCTCCTCACTGCTCAGGATCCTCAGTTGTCCTCAGCTGACGAGTGAGCGCTGAGAGTTTTCATCAGGAGCTTCCCAGGTGACTCCTGCCTGAGCACCACCCACCCTCCTGCTCCTCCATCCCAGCACAGCTCTTACATCCCTGGCCTTTGAGCCATTCTGCCTTATCTCTGCCTAAACTTCCTCCCTTCCTGCTCAGGTTTCTCCTCCCTGGGTGCTGCATCCCAGGGACTTTGTGGCCTGGATTTGAGTTCCTGTGTTGTGCCCTTGGTGATGTGAGGAAGAGAGGGGAAGCTCCGATGGTGTGGCCTGCTGATCTGCACAGCTGGGGTGACTGATTTCTTCAGAAGGCTCTGACGTGCACGGGGAGTGCTGAAGTGCTTCTGTAGATGCCTCTTGGGGATTGCCTTTGATGGAAACTTGTCAGTTCTAGCTCTGAATTGACGCTGGCATTGGCTATAAGGAATGTTGGTCTCTGCCATGCTTTTTATCCTGGATGTTTCATAAAGAAATTGTAACGTGGCATCCTGTGCCAGTTTCGGTATCTCTGGTGCTGTTCTCTTCAGATGACAGAATCATGAGTCAGCTTTGGTACAGCATCTCCTCTGCTTTGGGAGCTGTGGGAATGGCACTCACCCCTCAGCTCTTGCGTGTCCTGAGGTGCTTCAATTCTGCCACTTTACAGAAACGTCTGTGCTCTTGTGTGCCAGAAGGGGGGACAGCTGTCTCATCCACCCAGACAGAAAGGAGGACAACTGTCTCATCCACCCAGACAGAAAGGGGGACAACGATCAGCGTGGGGCAAATACGGGATCCAAAAGGCTGGCGGTGGAAGGAATGAAAACAGGGTGGAAAACACTGTCTGTGTACAGAGTGGAAGAAATTGTGCTCATGGTGGGCTTGAGCAGGACGAGGCACTCCCGAGTGCAGGAGTCAGAGGCCTCATGGAGAATGGCTCTGCTCTGGCTTTGACATCCCAGAGGACATTGATGTCCTTGCTGTTTGTGCCCAGAGCACAGAGCTGGCTGGAGCTGGGGGCTGTTCTCTCGGAGCAGTAGCAGGAAAAGGGGAAAGTCTTGTGGTGGATGAACAGGGAAACTGAGCTATGGAAGAGATGCCAATCACCTTTTAATTGGTACCACCTTGTCACTATTCATCTTTGCTGCCTGCTGATGTAGCAGCGCCCTTTTGTGAAGACAGTGTTCATTGGTGTTTATTGGCAATAAAAACAATTTGTGGTTGACATGTCTGTTCCTGGCCCTCTGCTCCTGGTCAGCGGGTGGGCGGCTCCAGGTCAGGTGAGCTCTGCTTTGTTCCCTGAGCTCCACTTTGGATTTGCTCGGCTTGTAATCCCTGGCTGGGGTTGTTCAAGACAGCCAAGGCTGGAATGTGCTCTGATCCTTGGAAAGTGTCCCACTGGTGGCTTCAGGTGAATTTGGGCTCACGCAGGTTGAAAGTATTTGTGTTTTATCAGGATGGGAGCAGGTTATTGCTGAAAACTTCAGGTCATGGCATTCTTGACATCAGTTTCTTCAAAATGAGTTTGCTGTGTCCTGCCTGGTTGTCCTTTGTGCGGATAAGCGTCCTCAGCCTTCAGCCTCCAGCATCTGTCTGTCACCCAAACCTCCCTCCCTTGAGCCAGGCTTCTGTGACAGATGTGCCCTGAGCAACATCTGCCAAACAGACTGTCTTGCAAGCCTGCACCCTGTGGCGTTCACATCAGCTGCCAGACCCAATCCCAGTGGAATTCCTGGTGTCATGCCCTTCCTACTGTGTTCCATTGGGTAGGGCAAGGGCTGTGTTGCATTTGCAAAGGCATGAGAATGATCCAGTCACAGGTACCCACCGCTGTGCTCTGAGCCTCAGAGCCTGGTATGCATCTTCCAAACCATCGTCACCGCAGCAGAGGGCAAGGAGCTGTGCTGCTGTGCTGAAGAGATGCTGCTGTCCCATGTCCTGCCAAGAGTGGGGTGCCCTGGGGAGCACGTGCACGTGGGAACCCTAAGATTTGGCCCAGCAGTTGGAGGCATGGATCAGTCTTTGAGATGGCTCAAAGGAAAACATAATGTTCACTGGGATGTGTGGGAATGTGTGTGGGATTCCTTTGCAGATGAGGGGAGTTTCTCCCTGACCTGGGATTTGTGAGGGACAGACACAAACCGAGGTGTGACAGCATTGGTTCTGTCACCTCTTGCTAAAGGTTCTTGTGGTCATTGTGGAAGTGATCTTACCTGTGCTGGCAAGGCAAGGCTTGAGAGGTGGCCAGGACAAGCAGAGGGGTGTTGTAGGGTGGAATAGGATAGAAAAGGAATAGGATAGGATAGTTAAGTTGGAAGGGACCTTCAGGAATCATCTGGTCTAACTGCCTGGTCTCAGCTTGATGGAGACACTAGAGGATCGCTCTTGGATCTGCGTGCAGAGCTCTCTGTGTGTTCCAGGTGTTTGCACCTGGGCTGGGTCAGACTTCTCTGCAGAAATGAGTCTACAGCCAGGACGGGGTTGGCAAGGACCTCCTCAGTTTTGCCACGCTTCTCAGGAGGATCCTTCCTTGACTGCTTTGCCATCTCCTGTAGTCTTAGTATGGCTGAGGAAAACGCTTGACCACAGAGGAGGCTCAGCCTGACTATTATTTTGCCACCTGTACACAGCTCTTGCCAGCATTTCTCAGCCTTTCCTCTGATGTTACCAGGCTTAGAGTCTGAGGTTTTGTGCTCTGCAGGATTGTTTCTGCCTGCCTTTCACTCCACTGGGCCTGTGGGTAATGACATGGTGTGTGCTTCACTTAATGAAGCTCAGTGCATTGTCCTGTAAAGAACAATCTGTCCTGGGTTATTTTTTCTTCTTGTTCAAAGATTACAGATTTCCTGAGGCGTCTGCAGAAGCTGGGAGATTAGGAATGACTGTCCCCTTCTAGGGAAGCCTCTAACAGAGGGTGACCAGACAAGTTTGCTATGAAAATAAACAACTCCATCAAAGGGCCATTATTGTAGCCATGCTGAGAGGAAGAGCTCTGGCCCCTCCTCAAGCAATGGGGATTGTGCTGAGTGACTGTGATCAGCTTTGCTTTAGTTGTACAGCTGAGGGATGCTTTGATTCAGAGCAGAGGACAGGACCTTAAGGATTGAACATACGCTGATGCTTCATCATCTTGTTTTAATCTTCATTTTAATTGAACATTAATTAATGTATATAACTGCATCAAGCTGCCAGATGTTGTGGTGCAGCTCCAGGAAGCTCGTGCCAGCCAGCATCCCAACTGGAATCCATAGTCTGGAGCAGGAGCACTGTTTGGGGTTTTTGCTGTGTCTGAGGGTGCTGTGTGATGGCTCTATGTGGAGGGGGCAGCCTGAGCCTTGGGGACACAGCAGCCCAGTAAAGAAAGGGACAAACATCTGTTGGTACAAGAAACACAAGGATTTGATAAGAATAAAATAAGCAAAGGATGGCAGCCAGGAGGCCTGAAGAGTGGGTGTTGGGAGGAGCACGTACTGCAGAGTGTGATTGTTGGCCCTAGTCCTTTGATCTTCCTGTGCTGCAGAGAACCTGAGCTCATCTCTGGCTTAAAGCATCACCCTCAAACCTTCCTGTGTGGGTGACATGGTTTTGCTTCATTCTCCTCCCACATCCTGCCTGTGGGGTTTGTTAGGATCACCTTAATAAGGGTCTGTCTCAGCCTGGGCAGATCCTGTCAGTTGTGGGCATGGCTCATGGGCAGCAGAGTGGTTTTGATGTGCCAAAACTTTGTTATTACCTTCAGCATTCACAACTGCGCTGTAATGGTTCCAGCTGGGATCCTCAGTGGAGGTGATGGCAGAGGATCCCATCTCCTGTGTGGATTTCTCCCCTCACAAAACATGAGAGCCCTGCATGTCATTTTAAAAGCCCGTTCTTTGCCTGTGTTGTTCATTCCAGCTGAGAGAGCTGCGCTCCGGGTGCTCCCAGCTTGGCTGCCTGTCCCTGCTGACTGCTTCCATCCTGGCATGTCACAGGCTGCCCAGGCATCGTCCCCTTTTGAATCTGAACACAAGATGTTGTCTGCAGCCCTGCTCAGCTCTTCTTTTGCCCATTATTCTCCACTCCCTGCCCTGCACCCTCTGGCATCTCAGGCTGGACATCCTCCAGTGCCTGTCATCCTTCGGAAGTTCTGAAACCCATGGGTGTGAATAGCTCAGCCTGCTCACAGGTAGACGGGGAGAATGTGCCCTGTGCCACACTGTGTGTTCCTGCCTGGCTCTGCTGGTCCAGCTTGAATCCATTTGCAAGGTTCCATGGTCAGGGACAAACTGAAATCCAAACTTATGCAGCCTGACCCTCAGTGTGTGTTGGAGTTCCTGAGCTGTGCCCTTCTCTTTCCCTTTATCCAAACCTCTTCTGGTGTGTTGAGCTTTTGGGAAGCCTTAAACTTCTGGGAAAAGCTTTAGGATGAGACTCTAAGGTGCTGAGGCAGTACCAGGGCAAGCCACAGTTCTGCTGTGAGCTCACAAACATTCCTCGAGTTCTTAATATAGCTCTAAGAGTTCCTTCTTCAGGAATTGTGCAAGGGAAGAACAGAGGTGTGCAATTAAGTGTGCTGGGCACAGCACAGTCCTTCCCTGTGTTTCAGTGCCAGCCTGGCGTTGCTGGAGCTGCTTGGGAGAGTTCCAAGGGGACTTTTCACGCTGGGAGACAGCAGTGTGTATCTATAACACGTGTTCTGCTGCATTACCGAAGAATGTAGTGTTTGTTTCCTGTGTCTCTAAAGTGTGTCTTTACAGCTTGGCCCAGGGGGCCTGGCTGCCATTGCTGGGTGCTCCTACAGCATGAACAGGTGGAATTGGTCTGTCCCTCAGCTATGCCTTTAAGCAGCTCTGGAGCTCTGCCTGGAATCCTGGAAGAATCACAAGTCCACCCATTTGGAAAGGAAGCAGTTAAAGTAGAAAAGTTTGCCAGGAAACTGAATAAACTAAAAGCAGTGCTTAGGTCTCCTGATGACGAGCTCAGTGGAGCCCACAGCTAGAGCCAGTGAACAGAGCTGCAGTGTCTGCAGGCTCCTGCTCCCCTCCCACTCCATTTGCAGCACTGCTAAACAAAAAAGGGATTGGGCTTGGGACCACAAGCTGGGAGCCAGTGGAGCTCGCTCTGCCAGCGGCACTGCTGTAAGTAGAGCACCGAGAACTCCTGGGTGCCTTTTCCATTCTATCTCTGTTTTTTCTGTAGCATTCCTTTGTGTCACGCAGCACTGAGCCATATGTGATATGTAAGCAAGAGATCTTTGCTTTTCCAGCTTGCTATTCGTAATCATTTTCCCCTCCCTTTCTCTCAGGAACTTTGATTTTAATTCTTAGTAAATATTACGAAGTCTTTCTCACTTCTTCAGGAGAAGAAAGGGACCTCCTGAGCCTGTTCTTGCTACCTGAAGTGTTGGTGGAGAGACGCTGGGTACGAATCACTCCAGCTGTGTCGGGAGGGTTCTGAGCAGGAGCCAGTCCTGTGCTGGCCACTGCAGCAGCACCCTCTCTGTGGGACAAATAACTGCTCTAAAGGGGACTGGAGAGGGGATTTTTAAGGCTCTGGTCCTTTTGGGCAGAGCCAGTGGAATTATATTTCTTGGGTTTTCTGAACTGGCTTGGGAAAGATGAAGCACTGTTTAGAAGGGAAGAGTTGGTGCTGTAATGGGAATTGATTTAGGGCTCCATTGTTAATCCTGTTAGACTTCTGGTTTGGAAAGGGGCTTCATTCCCTTTGAGTGGGACTTTAAGGAAGATCTGTTTGACACTGAGCTGATTGTAAAGTACTTTCTGGGAGCTTGGTGGATCCTTCCCATAGTGTGTCCTGTTTCTGCATGGCCTGTGTTTCTGCATTGAAAGGTGTATTTTCCTTGGGTGTTTGCCACAGGAAAAACTGTGATTTGCTGTGAAGTTACAGGACTCTGGATGAACACAGCAGAAGCAATAGATTGGGAAGCTGTGGAGGGAGGGGGTTGTGTGTAATGGCAGTGATCTTTGGCTGAGACCTGCTTGAAAAGACTGCTCTGGCTTTGGCATCTCATCAGGTCCAGCTCTTTACCTGCACTCGTGTGTGCCCTGGCATATCCTGCCTGTCCTCCCTTTCTCTGTGCCCTGGAGTTGCAAACGTGGCCTCCTGGTGTGTGTGAGGTGAGGCAGCACTGGTTTGGTGGTGGTGGAGGGTGAGGATGAGTCCTGGTGCTGACAGTTTGCTGCTGCCAGATCCTGCTCCTGGCTGCACCTGTCCTGAACCAGCCTGGCTTGCAGAGCTGCCACGGTGGCATTGCAGGGCTGGGACAGAAACCTCTGTGTGAGCAGGGCCTGCCTGAGGTCCTGCTTACAGGAAGAGAGGTCCTGTGTGTAGCTCTGAGTCTTGCAGTTTTCCTTAAAAATCTGAGGTGTTGTGAAATGGAGGCTGTGGCTTCTCTCATCTGGGGTAACAGCACTGAGAGGGAAAGAAAGAAGCCCTGGAGGAGAATTTCCTCATTCCTCTCTCCTGTTCCACCCTGTTTGTTTTCTTAGGCAGTAGGTTACTGCAGAGCACAAAAATCACTGTGTATGTGTGTGTGTCCCTTGTGACAAGTACAGCCTGGGGTCTGTCCCCGTCAGGTGTTCAAAGTACCTGAGCCTGATGCAGCCACGGGCTGGGGCAGATCCCTCTGCAGGGCTCCATGCTCAGGAATCCACTCCAATGCCTCTCCCTCTCAGTGCACACGGAGCAGGCAGCAGCCAGGGAGTCACCCATTCAGACAGAAATACCTGCTGAAGGGCTGGCTTTGTACAAGGCTAAACCTATTTAAAGAATTTACAATAATAGAAACTTGGGGGTAAGGGGGAATGGGATTTTTTTCCATCAGGTGTGGAGTCAGCCTTGTTAAAGCACCACCTTGTGACACACAGAGCTCCACATCTGTCAGCTTGTTTCTTAGGAGCTGTGCAAACCAGCCAGGGATTTGTAACTTGGAATATTACACACCCATTAACCTGTTGCTGCTGCTGCCCTATATATTGTTTTTTTATCTCGTGGCATGGGTAGAGATCTCCTAATCAGAGACTGACTGTCCACTGGAACGGATTTATTTTTAAACAGAAATTTATCCGCTGTTTATTACCTTTAGTGACACAAAGCACAGCTGAAGTGGCTCAGATGAGGTTATTTCCTCTTAAGCTACTTAATATCCCATCCTTTCAGGATCTCATAAAATGTCCTTCAGTGTTGGGTAACTGCAGCAAGGGGTTGGATTTGGTGTTGGAGCACTGGGGTAGCAGGGTGGGAAGGAGCTACACAGGTGAGAGTCAAGCTTGCCCTTTGTAACGTGTACCAAGGCCTGCCCAGCCACAGGCAGCCACTCCTGAACACCTGGAGTGTTCTTTGTTCCTACAGAGTCAATATCCCGAGAACACATCCACTGTTTCTCCTTTCCTGCAGACAAATGATGATTAGTGAGAAGGAAAGGAGTGAAAAGCTGGACACAGCCCAGCCACGAAGGCAGTTCTTCATCTGGTAACCAGCCAGGGCTTCTGTGGAGCGTTTTGGAACCTGCTGAGCTTGGCAGGAATGTGAAATCCTAAAAGGAATAAATAATCATTGGACAGTAGTCACTGGTGAGGATGTTGTATCCAGAGGAAAAGCAATGGATCAGTCAACTGAGAGGAGAAGAGGGAGGAGATGGAAGGGCAGCTCTAAACTCTGCCCTCTGTGAGCAGGGACAGGAGCCAGGGAACGGCTGGAGCTGGGCCAGGGCAGGCTCAGGCTGCAGATCAGGGCAAGGTTCTTCCCCCAGAGGGTGCTGGGCACTGCCCAGGCTCCCCAGGGAATGGGCACGGCCCCGAGGCTGCCAGAGCTCCAGGAGCCTTTGGACAGCGCTGCCAGGGATGCCCAGGGTGGGGTTGTTGGGGTGTCTGTGCAGGGCCAGGGGTTGAACTCGATGATCTTGGTGGGTCCCTCCAGCTCAGGATATTCCATGGTTCTATGATTCCAGGAGATTTTGGCTGGGGGAGAGGGGAAGTTCTTGTGTTACGTCTTTCCTCTCTCAGCACGCTTACCTTTGATCCTGCGAGTAAAGCACTTGGGCTGTTCTTCTTCCTTCCCTGATGCAAAAGACAATTTGAAGTTTGTGTGTCTTGGCAGAGGATTCCTTTCCCAAGTGTTTGTATTTTGGGACTGCAGTTCTAGAGCCGGAACATTTCAGCTCTGGAACAGGATAATCTTTCATGTGGAAATCACACTGGGCATTCTGCAGGTTTCCCTTGGTGAAGTTTTTCTGTGTCAGCTGAGCCGCTGCTTGTATTGGTTTCTCTCCTTTTTATCTCCCTGTGAACATTTTTCTGGTCTCAATATTTAAGCACGAATCAGGGGCAAAGTGAGCTAAAAATATTAGCAGAAATATGGACCAGGAATTCATTCTGCTTTAGCCAGTGCCATTAGATTCCATGACAAGTTACTTTCCAGGGGATTATTGTGAAGTTGTCTGATGCAATAAAGGATGGGCTACAAACTTCATCTGCACAGAGATGCAGAACATACCTGAGCTGTGGGTTCCTGGTGTCGCTAATTGGTGCTTCCCTGCATTATTTAATTTCAATGTTTGCAGGGTATTACTTCTCTCTTTCTCTTGAGTTCCTCCCCAGCATTGGTGACTTAGTTTCCTTACCTTCCCCAGATCTTTAATTTCTCTCATTTCTCTCTTTACTTTAACCCCAAAGCTCTTGGATGTCCCCTGTCATGGATGCTCCACAGGGCTGCACTGGCACTCGTGTTCTGGGCCACCAGTGACCCCTGCACAGGGTCCCTGTCACACGCTGAACCAGCTCCACCACCAGCTGCCTTTTGGGGTTTTATTTGCTACTTTCAGTTTAGAAAGCTCTTCTAGTGTCTCATTTTCTCTCTCCAATCTAAATATAGCCATGCCTACCTGTTTAAACATCATGCTGCCTTTTGGCTTAAAAAACTGAAGAAACACACTTGTAAATTCTCCTGATGATTTATGTGGAAGGAAGAATGTCTCTCATTTCTTTTTAAACTTTAATTTGATAAAGTGTCCAAACTTTGCTTTTTATTTCACTTGGTTTTATGTTAGTGCAGGACTGGAGTGGGAGGGTACAGAGTATTCCAGGCAGGGTCCAGCAGGACAGATGCTGTGCTTTCAGGACTGACTGGTATCTCCAGGTTATTTTCTCTCCCATTGCTGTTTCTACCTGATGATTTTAATTTCCCACCAGCAATTGCCAGCCCAGGCAGTGCTGGGGCAGAGTGCAGCAGCCATGCCCACAGCTAACCATAGAGGGTACTTGTATTTATTTCTTTTTAGTGTGTCCAGACATCCCTGATTTGTGGTAACCAGATTAAGGATTGGGACTGGCAGCCTCTTGAGTGTTTCTCTCACTGCGGATAATGTGATTAGAGGGGAGATGTGGCAATGTAAAGCTCATAGAAATGAAATTGGATTGCCTGTGGCTGTTGCAGACCTTTGCCTGGGAGTAGGTCTTGTACCAACTAACACAATTTCTGTGTTAAACATGTTCCCAATAAAATGCATAACTGTCAATTAAGAGAAATCCTGTAATCTGACCCTTTAGTATATGCAATTTAAAGTGGTGCTTGTGATACTTTTGCCTCTTACAAGACTGCACTTGGGAAGGGGCTCTGTTTTTTTCCTCATGTAGATAAGAAATGTTCCTTTATGCTGAGCACTTGTCCCCGGGTGCCATCTCAATCAAATTAGGCTGCAGAGGGACACACCTCCTTTAAAGTGTCCTGCTGTGTGCTCTCTGTAGCCACAGCAGGATCGTGAGGATGCTCCAGGAGTTTTTCAGAGGCAGCAGTTCTCAGTGGTTTGGAATATTTTCTCTTGCAGTAGCAGTAGAGAAACCACATTTTGTTTAGAAAAGGGCTTCATTTTTTGTTTTTCAGGGTCCCACTTTTCTATGTGCCTTTCTGAATCTCTGTCCTCAAGATGTCTCACCACATGAACAGCTCCACGCTGCCAACCTCGCATCCTCCTGAGCATCACCACTCCTCCACCACAGCCTCGGGACACGATCACGGACATGACATGATGATGATGGTAAGTCAGAATTACCCAGAGTTTTTCCTTGTCTGTGGTTCAGAGTAACTTGTCATCTTAAAGACTGTGCTCTTGAGAACTGGGAATGAACCTGAGCTTTGGAAGGCAGGAATCTATCCAGGTTAAACCTAGATCCCATTGTGGGTCTCCTGGAGTGAAGGAGCAGCACGAGGGGATACGGAGCAGGAAATACATTTCAGAGCTGCAGATCCTGTGGCAAAATTGTCTTTTCTTGTGAAAACCTTTCCAGCAGCCAGCCTGGTGTCTGCTCTGCAGCCAGCTAACGGCAGAAATGCAAAGCAGGAAACGGATGGATGGAGTTCTCCAGGCTGGCAGAGAGAGCCCCAGGCAGCCCTGAGAGGATTCCCCAGCAGTGTGAGGGGCTGTGCTGAGCTCCCTCTGTGCCCTTCCCTCTCAAACTCTCCGAGCACACTTGGTTTGGGGAGCACAGCACTGCCGGAGCTCCTTGCCACGTTGGCTTTGAGGCTCTGTTGGTCCTGATCCCTGCTGCTCCAGCTGACTTTGATTCCAGCAGGTTCAGACTTGTACGTTCTGGCATCACTGAGGCTTTGCAGAGATCCTGGCCAGAGTTTCCATGGAGATGGCCGGAGGATCAGTGTTTGTGTGTAGCCAGTTCTAGGAACTTCTTCAGCTTTTTCTCCTTTTCCTGAATACTTTTGGAGTGAGTTTCAGATTATTAAAACATGTCTGTTTATGGTTAAGTTTCAAAAGGAGGGGAGAGAGGGCACATTTCCATTTCAAATGAGAGTGTTCTCAGGAGCGGATTTTGCAAACCTTCAGTTGGAATTTGTTTGCCAGCTCTGTGCCTGAGGAGAGAACCAGGAATCTCTGCTTCTATTTCTATTGCAACCAGCGTCACAGCAGGAGAGGAGAGCACTAGAACAGCCTTGGTGGGCATGGCCCACGTGGAGTTCTGCCACTGCTCTCCTTGTGCAGCTCTTCCCATCATCTCAGCTCAGTATTGGCATCCCTGGGCCATTACTTTCCTTGTAAATGTCATTTATTTACAAATGTCAAGTGTTCACTGGATAGTTACAGGGCCCTGCCTTGCCCTGCAGCTGAAAATTGTGAGTAATTGCACAAGATTATGAATTCATATTGCAAATAAATCTGTCTGGGAAGGCAGTACATAAGTACAGCATCTTAGATAACTGACTGAGCACATTTAATGTGTGTTTTCCTATTCCTCACTGGCACCAAGTAACAGGCTCAGGTTCAGCTACAGTTCTTTGGTTTATGTGGGTTTTGTTTTAAATGTAAAGATGTTAAATTCATTGCAAAGATGAAAGTACTCTCTAAAAGGTGTTTTACAGTAATTTCTGCTCTGGGGAAAATGAGTGTCTGCTGATTCTTATGGATGCTGAAATGAATCATAATTCTGAGCTTCAGCAAATAACCTTAATTAAGCAATGAGGGAAGTTCAAAGAGAAGTTCCTCCTGCTTGATCAGTACTTCCCATGTGAAAACCCTGTGTGCAGCTGTACCCAAGACAGGCCAAGCTGTATTTACCTGGATGGGAAGTTTGTATCCCCTGCAGCTGGCCTGGGGATCACTGATGTCTCCCCTTCCCACAGCGTTCACTGTGCAGGCTCAGGAGCCCTTATCTTCACCCAGGAGCAGCTGTGGTCCAGCTTTACCTCCTTGTGTAGCTGTGTTTAGGCCTCTGTTTCCCACAGGATCTTGGGAATTCCGCAGGGAGACGGCACTGCTGGCACAGTGCAGGAGGGGGCCAGAGCACTCCCCTGCACAGCCCTTACCTGTACCACACAATCGAGGTCAGAGTGGGGAAGGGAAAGTGCCCTGTCCCCCGTTCCTGAGGGATGGGGAGGCAAGGAGGAGCTCCGTGGAGACATTCCCAATCCCTGACTACTGCTGATGCTGAGGGGAAAAGGAGCTCCAAAAGCAAGGAGAAGGCACTTAGCTGGAGTTCTGTAGGACAGGGCCTCCTGCCCAGGGCTGCCTGAAGGAGCTGGGATCTGGAGCTGGAGCATCTCATCCCTGTCTCACTTGTGTGTGTTACACCAGATTTACTGGGGAGTTTCTTGGTGTTTGGGTGGTGACCAAATAAACTGATCTGAGTTCTTGTTCTGATACAAACCCCATTGCGACACCTTGCTGTGAGCTCCATCTTGGGATGAGCTCTTCAGGCTCATCTTGGTGTTCTTTGTGTTTTGGGCAGGCCATGACTTTCCACTTCAGCTATGAGAATGTGCCATTGCTGTTCTCTGGACTTACAATCAATTCTCCTGGAGGTTAGTAATACTGTCTTGTGCAGTCCAAACAAAAGTTGGTGTTTCAGGATTCATGTTTCAGGAATTACCTTGTTACTTGTGCTAAAAATCCATGGACATGCTGTGTTGAGTCTGGTTTGAATGGCATCTGTGGGGTGAAAGAAAAAAGGAGATATTTGTAGAGTTCAAGAATTTGGTTTTATTAGCAAAAGCGATTGCTGGTTTTGCTTTATGGGTGAAATTGCAGTGAGTGTCTGGATGAAATTCTCATTTCCCACCTATCTGTGCATGCCCACGGAGCCTGGCCGTGGCCTGTGCAGCACAGTGAGGTTGTTCAATCCCACAGTGACTCTGCTGACACATTCTCTTGCCCAGAGACAATAATGTTTCCTCTCTTGTCAGAAATGGCCGGTGCTTTCGTGGCCGTCTTCTTCCTGGCCATGTTCTATGAAGGCCTTAAGATTGCCCGGGAGTGTCTGCTCCGTAAATCCCAGGTCAGCATCCGCTATAACTCCATGCCAGTGCCCGGCCCCAATGGCACCATCCTGATGGAGACACACAAAACCGTGGGGTAAGGATTGCACTTCATTCTAAAGCAAAGCTCTGCAGGTGAAACTGGCACAGAAGAAACTTTGTGCAGCCAGTTTTGATCTCTGGAGGATGTCCTGGCTCCACACTGGGACACTGCGTGGCACTGGAGGATGGGGGACACCTGAGCACCCTCGAGGATGGGGACAAAAGGAGAAAAGCAGCAAGGGCCAGATGAGCTTGGGGTTTTTGTAATGAACACGCTGGGGGAGTTCCCAGGAACAGAGTTTGGGTGTTACATCCAGTGACCCTGGCAGAAAACACTCAGGATCCTTTTGCTGACAGGTAGTCAAGGCCTCTGTGCAGAACAGGAGCCGTTCAGCTTTTGAATGGGGGTGGGTAAAAGAAGCTTGGCAAAGTCTGTTTCTCAGCTAAAAGTTGTGTCCTCCCAGCAAGCTCCGTGCTTGCTTTGCTCTGTGGGCAAAAGCACAGCTGCAGGTGCCAGCTGCACGCAGGAGTCCCTGCCCAGGCAGGTGTCACCTTCTCTGCCATCCCACGCCCACCTTGCTGTCCTGGCAGCTTTCTCCTTGGGGATGTGCATTTCCCACCTGTCCCATGTTTGCTGACTTGTTTGGGTTTGTGTTCCCAGCCAGCAGATGCTGAGCTTGCCCCACCTGCTGCAGACGGTGCTGCACATCATCCAGGTGGTGGTCAGCTACTTCCTCATGCTGATCTTCATGACCTACAACGGGTACCTGTGCATCGCCGTGGCAGCGGGAGCGGGCACCGGATACTTCTTCTTCAGCTGGAAAAAGGCAGTGGTGGTGGATATCACAGAGCACTGTCATTAACACTGGATGTGCCACAGGCCACCCCCACTGCTCCCTGGAAGCGCAGCCACGCCGAGGACTGGAGCATTCCTAAGCTGCCAAGAGAATCATGATAAAAAAAATCAACTGGAGTTCACCACAGGTTCCTGGAGGGGTGCAGGGATGTGAGGAGCTGGGACACGCTGCTTTCCTTGACTCTTGAGAGTCCGTGGCAGCCATTCTTGGCCAGGATTTGCTTTATTCTTAGATTATGTTGTGATTGAAATTAGTTGGCTGACAGAACTGTAGAAATTACTATTTTAAAAAGAAAACAAAACCATTTTATTTTTAAATTGTAAATGCTCGTCAGTGAGGGTTTAATGAACAGTAGGAAAAGATCAAAGTTGCCAGTAGTGCGTGAATGGCTGTTTTAATTTTGATTTTTTTCAATGTGTACATAATGCTAGGGGAGAAGATTGCCCTGGCATTGTGGCTTTTGGGGCCAATGACACCTTTTGCTGTAGGACTCAGCCTCTGAGGAAGATTTGGTGCTGCACATCAGACACGCTCAGGTGTGTCCTGGCAAGGGAGGACTTTGACCTAAGGATGTGACCTTGTGCTTCAGGGGTTGGATGAACCTGCCCTCCAAGCTCACCAGAGGATGATGAGTGTTGTTAATCAGCAGCTTTACTCAGCCTCCAGGGAGAACACTTGAGTTTGGCTGCTTTCCCTTCCCAGTGATGGAGCAGATGCAGGATAATAGTTCTGTATTTACAGGGCAAAAAGATTCTAAATAAACGATTGAACCCACAGGTACTTCATGTGGAACTGCACCTGGATGGAACTAGAGCTAAGCTTTGGGTTACTAGAACTGGTTCTATAAATGAGGCAAGAGCTAAATAATGATTTCATGACACTAAAGTTAAAATGGCTGAAGAGGGTATTCCTGGATGGAGGTTAAGGGGGAAAACAACCATGTTCCTGTAAAGGAGAGATTTGGGAAGAGGAGAAGGAAAATACAGGGCTACAGCAGCCTTCAGTGTCTTCTCAGGTGAAATTTGGAGCAGCATGGGCTGATAAAAAGGTATTCCTTACCCAGATGATTGCTCTTTGTCTTAATAATCAGTGTGCCCCTGCTGGAGGTGCAGGTTCTCAGTGCAGTGGGGGACAGGTGCTGTGGTGCAGTGAGGAGCTCGGTCAGTGCTGTGGACTCTGCCCAGTGCCCAGGTAGGACAGGCTGTGAGGGGGCAGAACCACCCTCCTGCCTGCCTGGTGCCAGGCCAGGCTTGGGGAGCAGCTCTGGTTTAGCACCTGGATGTTAAAAAGGTTGTGCAGAGTGTGGTGCAAAGCTGGAGTCTTCCTTCTTCCCAGCTTGCCCAGTTTGTGCCTGTAACTGGCTGGAAGAGAAGACTGTGGGAATTTGGGAAAGGCACTGAGAACAGGCACCGCTTTCAGACTGGGACTGGTGTCTGGGACGTGCCATGGGAACAGGGCATGGGAATCCTGCTGGGATAAAGCCTCTGGGCACACACAGGAAGGTTTTTTCCCCTGAAGATGCTGCTGGTGGCTGCTGGCAGCAGCTGTGTGAGGAAAGCTGATCTTTGGAATGACATTTTTTAGCCCCTGAGCCTTAGAGGGTGAGGCCATCCCTGTGTACCTGGGTGCTCCACGGTGCTGGTGCTGCTGTCCCTGCACAGAGCCCACCCTCCCACCCTCCTGAAGGAAATCCAGAACTGCTGCTACCAGGACTTGAATTGCACCTCCTGAAGTCAGCCCTCCTGGGCTGATGCCAACTGTTTATTTGGACATCTTGTTTTCTCTGGACAGTGCAACTAGAGAATAAAATGAGCTGAGTTAAAAGCAGGCTTAGGTTCCTAAATAGCTGCTTTCTGTAGAAAATTCGGATCTGACTGAAAGAGGCAAAGTTATTTTCATGAAAAAGTTCTAGCCACCTCCTGCTGAGAGACAGGAAAAGTGCTTCCTTCCCCAGTCTGATCTTTGAAGGGAGATCCGTCTGTGACAGAACGTACTGGTGCCCTCTCTGCACCTGTCACAAAGGTGTAAAACTCTGTTCTCTGTCACAAAGGTGTAAAAGTCTCCTGTGCCCTCCAAGCAATCACGGCAGGGGAAACCTGACCCTCCCCATCCCTCGAGAGCTGGGAGGAATGTTAGTGTTGGACAGAGAAAATGGACAATCCCTTCCCTCTCCTGCTGGAACTGAGAGGAAATCTGAGTGTTTGTCAGAGCAAACTGGACCTGTTAAAAGCTGGAGATGGTGGTTGATGTTGTGGGAGGTTTGCACTGCAGGGCTTAACCCCTGCAGGAGCTCAGGGTGACATTGCCACTGCTGCCATTGGTTTTTCTGGAAGGGGCTGGAATTGTTGCCAATACAATCACAGGGTGGAGTGAGGAGTGGCTGTGTGGTGACACTGATCACCTCCTATACCTCTTGCTGTGTCTTTCTGTGAAACAGAAGCTGTTTGGCCTGATCTTGCTGTCACCTTTCTGTGTATCCAAGTGACCAGACTTGAATTCTCTGAGGGATGACCTGGAGATCAGGCTGTGGCTCGTGCAGTGTCAGTCTGGTTCTTGTTAAGCTTTTCTGCCTCGTTCAGCTTGTACCACCTGTGCCCCTGGAATTGTTTCCCCCCAGGATGAGCTTCCCAGGCTCATCTCCTGCCCTGCTGTCCCCAGAGAGGGCACACGTCTTTCTCCAGCGTGCACAGGGAAGGGACACTGACCTGGCAGGGCTCACCTGGGCAGGAGTGTCTCAGGTGCCCCAGCTGCACCCACAGCCTGCAGGAGGGGTGCTTTGGGCACCCTGTTCTGCCCAGGGAAGTCGAGAAGGGAAGTGGCTGAGGAGGGCAGGGCGAGGCTGTGTCCCCTCTGCTCCTGAGCTCCGACGCACAGCTGCGGAAGGGGCGTGCCCAGGCTGCTCCCTCTTGCCGTGGCTGTGCTTTCCTCAGTTCAGTGTAACAATCCGGAGAAGCCTCCAAGCTCCCCGTGTCCCAGCCTCTCCCTTGCCACCAGATGCCACCACGGTGTGCTCCCAGCCCGGGTTGCTGCGTGCTGTGGCAGAGCCTGAGCAAAGCCTGAGCTCCCTCTGGACGGGATCGGCAGCTCTGGGGCAGCCCCAGCCCCTCTGCTGAATTTAAATTGTCCTGCTGACACGGGGAGGGGAGGGCTCGAAGGATGACCAGACCTGGGTGCATTAAATGCCTGTGTTGACACATGCAGCATGCTTGGGTGTGCTGTCCTGCTTGGGGGTGACATCCTGTGCCTGTCTTTGTGCCCTGATGTTTGCTCTGCACACGCTGTGCCTCCAGATTATCATCGAGGAGGGAGCACACAGCATCCGGGCTGTGTCCCTCAGTGGGCTTTTGTTGCTTTTCTTTGAGTGCCTTTTGAGTTTGTCTGGAGCCAGTCCCACCCAATCCAGCAGGATTTCTAGTTTTGTTTACAGTGGACTGTCAGTTTTGTTTTTACTCGTGCTCTTTGTGGCGGAAACTTGTCTGACGTTACTGTGAATATCAAGAGTCTCCTGTACATAATTAACCAATAAAATAGATTGCATTTTACTGTGGTGGGGGTGTGTTTTGGGAACTATCCTCAGAGCATCCCTCAGAGGCAGCAGCAGGGCCCAGTGTTCCTGTTCAGGTGCTCTGGGATGGGAGTGAGGAGCAGCATCCTCTGGGCCTCCCCAGTCCCAGGAATACGCCCTGAGGCTGCTGGAATGGGAATGTGGGGATTCACTGAGAAGTTTCTGTTTGTTCCAGCCCAGTCACACTTTGCAGGTGTGGGGAGAGATGGAAAGAGGAATTGGTGCCACCCAGATCTGCCTGCCCTGGAGAGGGAAGAGGCAGGGAGAGGAGTTTTAGGGAGCTGTAAAAACCTCCTGAGGTGTTGCCCTCTCAGGGCTGGGGTCTGCTGGGAGTGCCAGAACAGCAGAGCAATCCCTGATCATTTTATGTGGTGTTAGACAGGAAAAGCAGCTCTTTTCTAGGCCAGGCTGGGGCTCTTTCCAGTTGGAAAAGTTTGCAGTTCTGTACATTTCCCCAGCCTGACCTGAAATTTGATGCGCCTACAACACATGAAGCCTGAATTTAACTGAAGTCCAGTTTGGAGCATTGCTTGGGACACTGAAAAACCAGACCTGGTCACCGTGCTGAAGATGGTAGGGAACAGCCCTGCCCCGGGGCAGGGAGAGTCTCCAGCTCCTGAATTCCCTGCACGTGTCCTGGTGCAGGCCCAGGGCTGTGGCAGCCTGCCCTGCTCCTTCCCCAGGCTGCAGGGAGCAGAGTTCCCTAAACACCAAGAAGCTGCTCAGATTTTTACGTTGCTTCCTTCAGCTCACCCTGCTGTGTGCCAGACTCCTCCTGGGTGGGCTCTGCCCCAAATCTCACTTCACCCTGCCCGCAGCTGATGAGGGTAAATCCAGGGACCTGCTGAAGAAATCAGTGTGCCCTTGGCCTTTTCACGTGACACCATCCATAAGGAGCTATTTGGTGACCTTTGATCCAAGCAGCAAACAGCCCTGAGCTCCATTGCAAGGGTGACAAACCAGGACAGCTAGGGTGACACTGAGCAGGGCTGGATGGAGGTGGAATAGGCAAGGGTAAAGGAAAAGCTGCTCAGTCAGAAAATACAGGATATCACTCCACATCCATGTGCCCAGTCCATCATCCAGGTCTGCAGCCATTCCCTGCTCAGGGCCCAAGCCACACCCCAGCTGTGACACGGATTGGGAAGCAGCTCTGGGGTGTATTTGGGATTGGGTGATTTAACAGACGGGGGATGCTTTCCTGTTTGCCTCGGGAAAGGACAGCAGTGCCTGGCATTCTTATCTTACGAAACTTTAAACCTTATTAAAAGTTATTAAACTGTGGCACCTTTGTCACACAACACCCATCAGGCACTTCCCGGACCTTCTCCTCAGTGGGGCCACCAGCGGGCAGGGCTGGAGGTTCAGGTGCCCACACTCCACTGGCTGGTTTAGGATCACCAAATCACCATCCCAGGGGATCCTCCCGCAGTGTTTTACCCCCCTGCTCACAGGAGCTGGGAACGGGTGCTCCAGGTGTTCCCATCCCCACCTGGTCACTGCAGCCGTTTACAGCAGCTCGTGGGATGATTCTTTTC
>VZTF01008128.1:258143-268568 GCA_013397755.1 Cnemophilus loriae
ACCCCTCCCGGCGTGCCCTGCGTGTTTCTCCCTTACAGGACGATGCAGTTCCCGGCCTGCCCTGCGCGACCCGCCCTTAGCCGGTCCGCCACACCTCCCGGCATGCCCTGCGCGACCCGGAAGTGGCTGTGAGGCGCCGGAGCCCGAGCGCGGCGCGTCTCGCCCTGTTCGCGTTCTCCGGTTCCTGCTTCCCGCTCCCCTTCCGGGCTTGTTATCGCTTCCCGCTCTTGTTCCCGGTCCCGCTCCCGCCATGGCCACCGCGCGGGCACCGGTGGCGCGCGGCGGGGCCCGGCCCCCCGAGGTGAGTGTCGGGGGACGGGGGCGGCCCCGGGCCCGCCGCAGCGGGAGAGGCCGCGGGGCCGCGCGGGGGTCGCGACTGCTGTTGCTGTGTGGGGTTTGCGATGCACCGCTGCCACCGGAGCCACTTAAAGGAGCCCGAACTCTCACGTGTTTTCCTGCGTTTTTACACAATCCCGATTGTTTTCCCGGGACGTTCGTGTGAGGCGCCTCTCCGGGGGTGGGAGCCGCGCACCGCTCACTTTCCGCAGCCTTCCGGGGAGGGCGCTGGGAGCTGCAGGATGGCATCGCTCCTGGCTGTGCTGGCGCTCAGCAGGAGGAGGAAAAGCTTCGTGTTTTAAAACTTTTTAAAAAAATATCTCTGCAGATAATAAATAACAGGGACACAACGCAGCCTGATTTAAGCAATTTGATGTGGCGTTTTCCTATTGCGCTTTGGCCTGGGGGCAAAAACCTCAATATCCAGTGGCTGTCCCATCCCTGGAATTGTCCAAGTGTTGGACGGGGCTTGGAGCAGCCTGGGACGGTGGAAGGTGTCCCTGCCCGTGGCAGGGGGGGCGTGGGAGGAGCTTTAAGGTCCCTTCCAACCCAGACCAGTCTGGGATTCTGAGAGGTCCTTGCGTGGTGCCCAGCCCGGTTTTCCCGGCACAGCTCGGCTCTGTGGCACAGCCAGGCTGTTTGTTGGCGCCTCTGTCCCCAAACACCCTCCAAACTGTGCCTGTCCCTGCAGCCCCCCAAGCCCAAGCCTGCAGAGGAGGGCGAAGCACCCCCGGCCAAGCGGGCGCCCATCTTCTACGGGAGCCTGGAGGAGAAGGAGCGGGAGCGCCTGGCCAAGGGCGAGTCGGGGCTGCTGGGCAAGGAGGGCATGAAGGCTGCCATGGAGGCTGGGAACATCAACATCAGCAGTGGTGAGGATGTGCAACCACCCTTTGTTATCCCTCCCCGGAGATGGGACACTTCCAGATGTCTCTGGTTGCTCTCTGGGCATCACCTCAAACCAGACAGGGACGGGCGGCTCCTTGCTTGGGTTTTCCCACTTGGGAGGGATCCAGAGGCAGAGAGGCTCTGGAACAGGTGTCCAGGGAGGGTGTGGGGTGTCCCTCTCTGGAGACATCCCAAACCCACCTGGATGTGTTGTTCCTGTGTCACCTGCTCGGGGTGGCCCTGCCCTGGCAGGGGGGTGCCCTGGGTGATCTCCAGAGGTCCCTCCCCACGCCAGCTGCTGTGTGCCCGTGGTGGCTGCGCTGTGCTCAGGGCTGTGTCTGTGCCCAGGGGAGGTGTTTGACCTCGAGGACCACATGAGCGAGCGCCAGGCCGAGGTGCTGGCGGAGTTCGAGCGCCGCAAGCGCGCCCGGCAGATCAACGTCTCCACCGACGACTCCGAGGTCAAGGCCTGCCTGAGGGCCCTGGGGGAGCCCATCACGCTCTTCGGAGAGGGGCCTGCGGAGCGCAGGGAGAGGTGCTGTGTCTGCCAGCCGGGAACGGCCACTTGGCAAATTCCTGAGCTTTTCCTGGGAGCTGGGGTGCAGCGAGCGCTGCCGGGCAGTGGTGCTGTGCCACAGGGCAGCTGGGAGAGCTGGGAGTGCTCAGTCTGGGGAAGAGAAGGCTCCAGAGAGACCTCAGAGCCCCTTCCTAAAGGGGCTCCAGAGAGACCTCAGAGCCCCTTCCTAAAGGGGCTCCAGGAGAGCTGGAAAGGGACTTGGGACAAGGGCCTGAAGGGACAGAACAAGGGGGAATGGTTTCCCACTGCCAGAGGGCAGGGATGGATGGGAAATTGGGAAGGAATTGTTCCCTGGGAGGGTGGGGAGGCCCTGGCACAGGGTGCCCAGAGAAGCTGTGGCTGCCCCTGGATCCCTGGCAGTGCCCAAGGCCAGGCTGGAGGGGGCTTGGAGCAGCCTGGGACAGTGGAAGGTGTCCCTGCCCATGGCAGGGGGTGGCACTGGATGGGCTTTAAGGTCCCTTCCAACCCAAACCATTCTGGGATTCTGCTCCCAAGGCAGAGGGAATGTCACAGTGATATTTGTCAGGTGAGCTGAGCATTCACTGACTAAATCCAGCTTCATGACTTCTTTTCCAGGTTAAGGAACATCCTCTCGGTGGTCGGCACAGACGCGTTAAAAAAGACCAGGAAGGATGATGACAGGTCAAAAAAGTCCAAGGAGGAGGTGAGGGTGTCTGCTGTTCTCTCAGGGCTGAGGGGGGGATGATATACCCAGGTGTGATTCATCCAGGACTCCTGGCTTTGGCCAGCCTGTGGATTCTCATGTCATCCCTTCAGGCTTTTTCCATGTTGCCCATTTCAGCAAACCTGTGGCAACGTTTGGTCTCTGTGAGGAACACTAAGTGTGGTTTTTTACTCACAGGCTGAGCTCTGTGCTGCACTCAGTGTGCAAACCAGGAGAGCAGGTGTGTGGGCTCTTACTCACTGTAGCAAGTCCCTTACTTTCGTTCACACTTGGGAAGAAAAAAATGTTCCTGCTGCTGCACCTGTTTCTGCCTTCGATTACTCTTTCTGCTTCTGTCTCTCTTCTGAGTCTATTTTACCTTATTATTTTTGAGCTGTACTGTAAGAAATAATTTCTGCAGCTTTCTCTTTACTGGATGATGTGTAAACAAGGAGGGAGTTACAAGTCAGTAAATGCAGATGAAGGGTTCAACTGGAATGTTGAGTGAAGTGGCAGCACGTCAGGATCAGATCTGAAGGGCAGAGAGTTTGATTTATCTCTCTTAATCCCTTTTTTCTGGGGCTTACAATTGTGCAGAAGGCCCTTAAAAAGAGGCCAGAGCACAGCAGGGTTTGGGGGCAGGTGCTGGGAGGAGGCAGCTGAGGGAATGAATGCAGGGGCAGCAGCACCAGAGCTTTTCCATCAGTTTTATTCCTGTTTTTACAGTATCAGCAAACCTGGTACCACGAGGGCCCACGCAGTCTGAAAACAGCCAGGCTGTGGCTGGCCAACTACTCACTCCCCAGGTGAGAGAAAACAGCAGAGGAGGAGGGAGATGCAGCCATTTGTCAAATCCAAGTGCTGATGCCACTGTGGGTAGCACAGGAAATCCAGGGAGCCCAGAGCTTGAGCTGCCGGGGACTGATCCAGCATTAGCCCGGTTTGGGGGAGAGCAGGGACAAGCCTGTGTCCAGCAGCAGGGAGGGGGCAGTGCTGGGGGCTGTCACTCCACCTTTGCTCTCCCCAGGGCGGCGAAGCGGCTGGAGGAGGCTCGGCTGTTCAAGGAGATTCCCGAGGCCACCAGGACATCCCAGAGGCAGGAGCTGCACAAATCCCTGCGGGTAGGTTTGGCAGCTGCTCCACTGCTGTGTTCACAAGGTTTGGCTGATCCTCCAAAGAGCCCAGCAGGAATTCAGCTGCCCGAGGTGCTGTCCAGATGCACGTCAGTCTCTGCAGTCTTGGGAAGTTCTGCTTTTCCTCTTTCCCTATGTCTCTAGAGCACGTTCTGACTCCTTCAGAGCGATCCAGGGAGTTGTATTTTGTCCCTGTGCCTGGCAGAGGGATGCAGAGACATCCCTGCCTTGCCTTGCCACTCGCCTGTGAGGCTAAAGGAATGTATTCCTGGCATTGGCAGGGGTTTGGCTGGCTGGGAAGCCAGGGAATCCAAGGGAAATACCCAACTCCGGGTGCTGAACATGGTTGGGATGACTCCGAGATGCCCTTCCTGAGCATGCTAAGCCAGATTCCCAGCTTAACCAAACACAGAGGCTCAGGCACACCGTGTGCTGCCCCCCTAATCCTGTTTACTCCAGAGGATTTGCTTCTCCCTTCTGCCCTGTCTGTCTGGTTGGATTCTTTGGATGAGTTGTGGAAAGATGCCAAACTCCAGCCAGTTCTGTGTCAGAGCTGCAGCTGCAGAGCTCTGGGGCTGGGGGGACACGTACCATGGGTGGCCCTGGGGGGCTGAGCTGTGCCCCCAGGCTGTGCTGGGCCACCTGGGCCAGGCTGGCCCTGGCCCTCCTGCCTGTGCTGGAGTGGCTCTGAGGCAGCTCCTCCCTTTGAGGAGTCCCTTTGAAAGTGACTTTCCTTTGAATGTTCCTCCTCCTGTGCACATTTGCCTCCCTCACCTCAAGCTTTGGCTGGGGATTACTCTGGGCTAGTTGTACTTTGGTCATTTATTGTTGGTTTTCTTTGTATTTTTTACAGTCCTTGAATAACTTCTGCAGTCAGATCGGGGACGATCGCCCGCTGTCCTACTGCCACTTCAGCCCCAACTCCAAGCTCCTGGCCACGGCCTGCTGGTGAGACTTCCTTGGCAGCACCTACTTTCGGGGCTGGGAGAGCACAGGAATATTTTTGGAGGCTTGGGAATTGTGAGATGCTGCTTCTTCCTGCTCCGAGCTCTCATCACTTCATTTTAGAGCTGAGCAGAGATTCATTGATCTGAGCTGGTTGCCTCAAGTGTGTTGGTGTTTTAGCCACTGCTGAACCTCAGGGTAGCTTTGCAGCTCTGTTTGATCTGTTCCTTGATGTTCCTTCCCCACTGACATCCATTCCTGTCTTCCACAGGAGTGGGCTGTGCAAGCTCTGGTCCGTGCCCGACTGCAACCTGGTGCACACCTTACGAGGTAGCGAGCAGCTCTCACTGAGGCTTTGGTTCTTTTGTTCCTCTCCGTGCTGAGCTCCCCCATCTGAATTACTTCGTGACTCAAAATGTTGTGTTTGGGCAGATTTCTGTCTTACTGAGAGCATCCCTTGGCTTGGGAGCATGGGAATGTGTCAGATAACGAGGAGAGAGACCTGGCCTTTAGCCCAGACCTCAGCTCCAAGTTTGCTGTTTCTATTTCTGAACAGTTTTGTTTGGTTGCCAAACCTGGTTTGAGTTACTTGAGTTACAAACAGCAGTTTTGGGCAGGTCACTTCACAACAGTGAGGTTCTTTGAGCAGTGGTCACAACTTGGGCTAAATACAGATGTGAGGACAAATCTTTTGATTCATATGTTGAATTTGCCCTGCACTTTGAGGGTTCCAGACCTTGGTGTTGGATGTTCTGCCTTGGGTGCTGCTGGAAGTGCAGTTTGGCTGGGGGTTAAGGGCAATGTCACCCAGCACTGAGGACACAGTGAGAGTGTCCACTGGCACCTCTCTCACCAGTAACAAGGAAATGCTGCTTTTCTGAAGAACCGCCTAAGATCCCGTGGCAGATTCTGAATTTTGGTCTTCCTTGCCCTTCAGGACACAGCACCAACGTGGGGGCCATCGTGTTCCACCCCAAGGCCACGGTGTCCCTGGACAAGAAGGACGTCAGCCTGGCCTCGTGCGCGGCCGACGGCTCCGTCAAACTCTGGAACCTGGAAAGGTCAGAACCGTTCCAGATGTGCACAGCTGCAGCATTGCTGTGCTGGGCTTTATTCCATGTTCCTCCAGACATTTACCATCCTCCTGCCAATATGACCTTTTCTTGTAGCTACCCCAGTGCACTCCCTGGCCTCAGTATGTGCCAGCCTCTTCAGCAGGAAGAGAGATCACCCTGATTAGGGAGTCAAGGTGAGGGAGATTGTCTGAAAGGGGTTGAGGCAGAATTGCTGCTGGGCATTGGTGAACTGCTAGGGGTGATGAATGGAAGGTTTGGGGACTGTTTCATTCTAACATCTCGCTTAGGAGACAATTGCACCTCTCGGATATTAAGAAATGAATTTGAGTTGTTGGAAAGCACCAGGATTTGGAGAGGGACTGACCAAATACTCAACCAGGCACAAAAACTTCTGCCTATGCTGCAAATGAGTGGCTGTCACGGCACAGAGTAGCTCTGGCAGAGGGGCAGCACCTCTCTCAGGCCTGGGAAGAGGAGACTGGTTCAGGCACTGAGCCCCAGCATCACCTGATTGAGAAGTGGAGCCTGCAGTGCTCCTGGGAAGGGCAGGCAGCTCCCAGAGCCCCAGTTGTTTATCCTTGGCTGAAAAATCACAGTTTCTAACAGCAGAAGTGCCCCTGTGCAAAGAGACAGGGAGGTTGTTAGGCTCGTTGTTAGGCTCACATCTCTTAATTAACCTGTTGGAAAGAAACTTCACTGCTGTTCAGATCATGTGCTGAAGGCTCCTGACCTGCTGCATGTCATTCTGGGAGAATAAATATTCCCTCCATCCTGTCTCCCTGCATCCTTCAGAACAGCAGGATTTGCTGCAGTTCAGGACGTTGTGTTCTCAGAACTCCCTGCAGTTCAGGCAGTCTGTGGTTTGTTTCCGTACTTCCAAAAGTGCTCATGACGAGGGCCTTGTTAATTTTCATTAATAATCATCATCATCATCCCAGGAGAGCTTTACAACCAACAGGAGTGTGGAGAAAGGGTTTCACTCAGAGCTTTTTGAGTGTGACCCAAAGGCAGAATTCAGAGTCATTGGCTACAGCTCTGATATTCCTGCCTGGTTTGATTTCATCAGCAGAGCTTTTGCTGCCATCACAATATGCTGGCAAAGGCCTGGCTTGAGCCAGACCCGTGTGGCCAGTGGCCAAAGGTTTGTTCTGTGTTTCAGCGATGAGCCGGTGGCAGACATCGAGGGACACAGCATGAGAGTGGCCCGTGTGATGTGGCACCCGTCCGGGAGGTTCCTGGGCACCACCTGGTACGGACACCTGGGGAGTGGCTCTCAGAAATGACCAAGGGCTGCCCAGCTGGTGGCCCTGTGGTGCCAGGGCTTGTCCACAGCAGGGCAGGGCTTGGCCATTCGTGACCACAGCTGGGCTGCTGCAGTGTCAGTGACAGCAGGTCATTGGGATTCCTTTCCCTGCCCCTGTGTGGGACACTGGGCTCCTGCTGGAAATAAAATGGCCCCAGAGTTGGTGAAATATCCTGTTGTTCTCCCTGGAGTTACATGGAGACCAGGGGAAACAGCCTCAAGTTACACCAGGCAAGGTTTAGGTTGGATACTGGGAAAAAATGTCTTCCCAGAAAGGATGGTCAGGCACTGGCACAGGCTGCCCCGGGGGGGAGTCACCATCCTGCAAGTGTTCAAAAAAAGATGTGGATGTGGCACCTGGGGACATGGGTTAGTGGTGCTGGGTTAACACTTGGGCTCAATGATCCTGGAGGGCTTTTCCAACCTCAATGACTCCATGACTGAACGAGTGCTTTGTTCTTGCAGCTATGATCACTCGTGGCGCCTGTGGGACCTGGAGGCCCAGGAGGAGATCCTGCACCAGGAGGGGCACAGCAAGGGGGTCTACGACATCGCCTTCCACACCGACGGCTCCCTCGCTGGCACGGGGTGAGCTGCCCTTGGTCAGCACGGCTGGGAAACGTTAGCAAGGGCTTGCTGTGACCAGGGATTTCTGCTGGGGGATTGGCTTCCCACTGCCAGAGGGCAGGGTCAGATGGGATATTGGGAAGGAATTGTTCCCTGGGAGGGTGGGGAGGCCCTGGCACAGAGTGCCCAGAGAAGCTGTGGCTGCCCCTGGATCCCTGGCAGTGCCTAAGGCCAGGCTGGATGGGGCTTGGAGCAGCCTGGGATAGTGGAAGGTGTCCCTCCCCGTGGCCAGGATGATCTGTAAGGGCCCTCCCAGCCTGACCCAGTGTGTGATCCTGTGATTGCAGAGGCCTGGACGCCTTTGGCCGGGTGTGGGACCTGCGCACAGGCCGCTGTATCATGTTCCTGGAAGGGCACCTGAAGGAGATCTACGGGATCAACTTCTCCCCAAACGGGTAAGGAGGGAGCTGGCGTTGATGTGGGAGCTGTGGGTGCAAACCCCACTCCCTAAACCCTGCTCTCCCTCCCCTCCTTGGCAGGTACCACGTGGCCACGGGCAGTGGGGACAACACCTGCAAGGTGTGGGACCTGCGGCAGAGGAAGTGCATCTACACCATCCCTGCCCACCAGAACCTGGTCACCGGCGTCAGGTTCGAACGTGAGTCCCCGCTGCTCCCTATCCCTGCCCCTCCAGCAGCTCAAACCCACTCCTGCGGCTCAGGAAGGCCTGTGCTGCTGAGCAGAGATGTCATGTTTTCATTTGCAAGTCTCACTTCTCCCCTTTTCTCCTCCTGTGCAGCCAACCACGGGAATTTCCTGCTCACGGGCGCCTACGACAACACGGCCAAGATCTGGACCCACCCCGGCTGGTCCCCGCTGAAGACGCTGGCGGGGCACGAGGGGAAGGTGATGGGCCTGGACATCTCCCTGGATGGGCAGCTCATTGCCACCTGCTCCTACGACAGAACCTTCAAGCTCTGGACAGCCGAGTAGCTCAGAGGGGCCGGTTATGGACTGGGATGGGGACGTTAATGACTTCCGGTTGCTTTTTTATATTAAAGAGAAAAATAGGAATCAGCAATTCCAACGTGTTACAGCAGCTGCAGTCATGGCTGCTCTGGAGTGTGGATGTGTTTGAAGCACCAGTGTTGGCCAGGGCTTGGCTGGAGTTAAGTCTTGGGGGTTTTCCCAGTTTTTGGACAGTTTATACCGCAGGTACCACTTTCTGTTGTAATTTTGATCCATGTACTTCTACCCTCCCTTCCAAGTTTGGCTCCCAGGTGTCCTCCAAACATTTGCAGTAATCACAGAGCACCTCAGGTTTGGTGTGTGGTTCAGCCTCTGTTACTGCCCTTCTCACCTTCCTTTTTGGTAGGAGTGTGACTTCAAACCTGATTTGCATTTAGAGAGAGAGCTCAGAGGGAGAGGCACGTGGTGCCCTCCTTCCCCTGCCTCCACATGGGTGTCTCTGGATGGAGATCTGCATCCCCCTAGATTCACTTAGAGTTGATGTCCAAGGCCAGGGAATATTTTCTTTTCCAGGTACCACCTTGTGTCCTGCTCCTTGAGCTGTCCCATGGACTGGGTGTTGCAAATCCCTGTCAGCACCTCCTGTTCAGGCTTTGCTGTATGAGGTCACTCAGTGTGGGATTCTCTTGTTCTGCCCTACCCTGGGGAGAGCTTTTGTACTTGTTTGTTCTTCAAATTGAGGTTTTGCAAATGTTGTGCCCTGGAAATCTAAACATGTTTTGAATGTGCATCCCGGGCTCTGGGTCTGGCAAGGAATGGAGAAATTACAGGAATTTCACAGTGCACAGTTTGATTTGTGCTGGTGTAAAAAACAGCTGAGGAGGGGTGAGGTCATTGGGTTTGTTCAGCCTGGAGAAGGGGAGGCTGAGGAGAGATTTATCAGGGTCTGCACCTTCCTCCCAAGGGGCAGCTCCAATCTCTGCTCCCTGTGACAGGGACCAGACCCAGGGAATGGCTGGGACTGGGCCAGGGCAGGCTCAGGCTGCAGATCAGGGAAAGGTTCTTCCCCCAGAGGGTGCTGGGCACTGCCCCGGCTCCCCAGGGAATGGGCATGGCCCCGAGGCTGCCAGAGCTCCAGGAGCGTTTGGACAGCGCTGCCAGGGATGCCCAGGGTGGGATTGTTGGGGTGTCTGTGCAGGGCCAGGGGTTGGACTGGGTGATCCTGGTGGGTCCCTTCCAGCTCGGGACTTTCTGTGATTGGATGCAAACCTTCAGGAGTAAAGAGAAGATTGATTCACCTCCCTGCTGTCAGCTGGAAAGCAGCTGCCTGTTCCTTAGGAACTTCAGTACAGTTCCTAAGACCCACAGTGCAGCTGGAGATGGTGTGTTCAGAAAAAAAACCCCAACCCCACTCACAAGTTACTTTTCTTGTAGCAGAGTGGTGGGCTTTCTCCTCCCCTCCACACAGCATGGTGACACCTGCCAGGGGCCAGCTCTTAGTTCCTCTCAGGGAAAATGTGATGGGTAAGAGGCCAGCAACTCACACAGAATTATTTAATTGCAGTCTCCTCTGGTCCAAGCCCAGGTCCGGCTGTGTGTGCTCAGCCTGGTGCTCAGGTATCTGTTCCTTGGTCCTGGCATCTCATCTCCTCCCTCTGCCCACCCCACGCCTCTGGCTGCAGGGAGGCTTCGTAAGGAAAATGCAGGAGGCTCAGTCAGGAGCAAGAGCTTGGTCTGAAGCCATCCAGGCTTTTCATCCTGGACTGCTCTGGTGCCTCCCTGCCACCCCCAAACCAACCAGCACCTCCCCCAGCCCTGCTGACATGGCCCTGCTCCACAGACACGGAGTCCCTGCTGCCCACGGTCAGGGGAGCTCGTGGGGGTCATGTCCCCTCCTGGGACAGTCTGTGATGGGGGTCGCAGTGCTCAGAACGCTGCCACCTCCTCCTGGGACAGTCTGTGACAGGGGT
>VZTF01008128.1:277654-288677 GCA_013397755.1 Cnemophilus loriae
GGGTCCCTGGGGGTGTGTGGGGCCGCGGGGGTGCCTGGCAGGGTGTGGGGCCGCGCGGGTGGTTCCCGCGGGGAGCTGGGTTCTCTGGGGAGCCCCTGGGGCGTGTGGGCCCACCCGAGGGCGGGGATGGGGGCTGTGCGAGGGGCTCCTGGCGGGTGCGGGGCCGTTCGGGGGACCCCGTGGGGAAGGGGCTCTCTGTGGGGTGGTGCTGGAGGAATGGGGAGGTGTCGGTGTGGGATGGCTGCCGGGGGCGCGGGGCCCCGTCCAGGCCCGCGTCCATCACCCCGCTGCTCCGTGTCCCAGAACAAGCTCGTGGAGCGCTGCGAGCGGCTCCAGCTGCAGAGCGCGGCCATCGCCCGGCACGTGGACGAGGTGCTGCCTGCCAAGGACCAGGGCGTCCTGGTGAGTCCCTGGGGCTGGCCCTGCCTGCTTCCTGCTCGCCATTCCCGGCAGGGATGCTCAGCTCCCGGGGGGGAATCGTCGGGATGCGGCTGTGATACTGGAGTGCCAGGGTGTGCCTGCAATTCCTGTTTCATTTGCCTAAAAAATGTGCACAGGCAGTGGTGTGAGTGTACAGCAATCAAACATCCCACTAGGATCAGTGCCTTAAATTTCCTGGGTTTATTTGTTCCTTGCTGTCACTGAGGATGAGAACAAAGGACAGTGATAGAATCACAGAATCCCAGACTGGTTTGGGTTGAAAGGAACCTTAAAGACCACCCAGTTCCAACTCTCTACCATGGTCAGGGACACCTTTCACTACCCCAGGTTGCTCCAAGCCCCGTCCAGCCTGGCCTTGGACACTTACAGAGATATAGGGGCAGCCACAGCTTCTCTGGGCACCCTGTGCCAGGGCCTCCCCACCCTCCCCGGGAACAATTCCTTCCCAACATCCCTATCCCTGCCCTCTGGCAGTGGGAAACCGTTCCCTCTTGTCCTCTCTCCAGGCTCTTGTCCCAAGTCCCTCTCCAGCTCTCTTGGAGCCCCTTTAGGCACTGGAAGGGGCTCTAAGTTCTCCCTGAAGTCTCTTCTTCAGGCTGAACACCCCGAGCTGTCTCAGCCTGTTCTCCTGTTTCTCACCAGCAGTGAATCTATGGAGTTTTGCTGAGGGACAGGACTCTGGTCCCTCACAGGTTGTCACTTAGGTACTGGGGCTGGCTGAGGAGGCACTGGGCAGGTTTGGGACTGGTGTCATGCCAGGTGCTGTGGCCTGTGCTCAGAGTAGCACTAATAGCTGAGCCCACGGAGAGCCGACAGAAGCAGCTGGGGCTCTTCTTGGGGCTGGGCTGATGCTCCTGCCGTGTCCTTGCCGTGGCAGAGCGCGGCCAGCGCGGCGCGGGAGCTGGTGATCCAGAGGCTGCTCTTGGTGGGGAAGGCCTGCGAGAATGAGGAGCAGCGGCTGCTGGAGAGGGTGCACGCCGAGGAGGAGCGGGCACACCAGAGCATCCTCACCCAGCAGGTGCACTGGACAGAGGCTCTGCACAAGCTGGGTGCCCTCCGCACCTACCTGGTGGACATGATCACCAGCCTGGATGACCAGGGCCTGCTGGTGAGTACTGTGAGTCAGGCGGCCCAGAGCTGACCTGAACTTTTTCTTATGCAACTCAAATGAAGTGTTCAGCAGCTGCTGTGCTTACAGCAGGGAGGCAGAAGTGGACAGGATAAACATTTGCAAGTCTGGCTCAGGGAACCTCCTTGACCTGGACCTAATAAGCCCCTGTGGTTTCCTGGTGGTTCCTATAGCATCTGCTCTGCCCAGTCCTGCTCTTGCTTGCAGTGAGGTCCAGAACCACCCAGGCTCAGGTCTCCAAGCTCTAGGCTTGTAGCTGCCCTTAGGCTGGACAGCCAGGACAGCTCTGGGTTGTGAGCTGCTCTTATAACAGTTAATTGTGCCACTCATTTTCTAGTACTGTGTGCAGTTTTAATCAAAACTGACCCTTGCAAGCACCTGCAGCTCTTCTGGAAAGTCCCCTGTGTTGCCTGGCTTAGCTCTGTTAGGGATATTTGCCGTGCAAAGCAGCCTGTGCTTCCCCTTGCTCAGTTCCTTCTCTGGTTATTGAATCATCTGGGTTCACCCAAGTGATTCCTCTCATTTTAGATGTGAGCAGGTCTGCCTCTGCTTCCCACGTGTAACTTTGTGATGTTTTTCCAAGCAGCTTGGCTTGGAAAACAGACCCAGTCTCATGGAAAGAGGGCAGATGGCAGGGGCAGTTCCTTTGGTGGGAAAGGCAGTTCCTGTCCTGCCCCAGCACCTCAGTGTGCTGGGCTGTAGCTGCACCATAAAGAGGAGAGGCTGGAGAGCAGGATCCATGAGCTGCCTGTAGCAGAGAGCAGCCACACCCTCAGTTTCTCCTTTTGGGGGGGAATTAGGGGTTTGCGTGTTCTCCACCTTGGATTGCTGGTGTTGCTACTCGTGCCTATCTGGAATCAACACGTGCTGTGCCACAGGGAAGCTGAAGGCATGCAAAGTGCTCTGCTTGGATTTGAGCAGGGATCAGGTATTTTCTTATCACTTTTTTGTACCTCAAGAATGCCTTAAGCCCAGCAGGTACAGAAACAAGTGGGACTGACCATGAGGTCACCTGACTCTTGGCTTAGTCCCTCTGCAGCCTCGCCCCTTCACTGAAATTCCTGGGGTTATTTGCTGTGAGCACAGGCTGTTCCTGGAGCCTGCCCTAGTGGGGTGGGGACAGCAGACAGTGCCCCAACCACACATGCAATGTATTGCCTTCAGCCATTCCCATTCATTTTCTGAGTCGGGGAGTGGGAAGTGCTGCAGCTGAAGAAAATGGATGTTGGATGCTCCCACTGCTCCCCAGGGCTGAGGTTGGGGTGAGGGGTGGCTTCTCTGGGTCAGGAAGGGGAGCACTGCTCGCCGGGTCCCGGGTTTGCTGTGTTTGGGGTGTCATCTGTGGGGATTTCAGCTGTGATGACTCTTTCTCTCCTTGTCCCCAGCGTGCAGAACAAGAGATCTTCGAGAGGTCAGTACCCAGCTGCTCCTGCTCCTTTACCTGAGCCTGCTCCAAGCTTTCCCTGCTCCTGCTCCACACCTGCATCCCCACAGCTCCTGTGCTGCGTGCCGTGACTCAGGCACCCCATGACACCTCTTTTGTCCCTCGTGCTGCTTTTGTTGTGGACAAGGACAGAGCGCAGAGATGCCAGCGTGGCGTCTTGTCTCTGCTCCATGTGCTGTGCTGCACCTGGAGATGCTCCATGTGCTTTGCCAGATCAGCAGTCCTTGCTTATGGCAGAACTCCTGCAGCTCCTTAGAAGACCACAGGGCTTGCTGGGGGATGGAGCAGGCCTGTGCCAGGCAGTTGGCAGGAGATGGGATGGTCTGTGCTCCGTGCTGAGGGTGGCTGCCACAGCATCTCCTCAGCTCTGCACAGGCAGGGAGAGCCAGGTGCAGGTGTCAGTGTCCCCAGTAGCCCCACTGGTGACACTGAGCTGTCCTTCCCTGAGGAAGCACCTTGGTGGCTGTGTTTTTATTTAATCTATTTATTTTTATTTAAGTCATTTATTTCTGTGGCTGCTGCAAGGGTGCTGGCCCTGGCTGCACTGTGCTGCCCAGAGGGCTTTGTAGGGGTATTTGTGCCTGTGGAGAGTATGGAATGTGCCACAGCACATCCCCAGCAGCCTGTGCCACAGCCTGTCCTCACAACCAGGAGTTCTGTGGGTGCTGTGGGCCACAGGAGCCAGCAAACCCCTGGCTCTGTGCTGGCTGAAACCTGGTGTCCTGGCTTGCTCTGTGCTCAGACCGTGGGGCTCTGGCAATAGAGGGAAATCTGATTCTCTGCCTGTTCATTGTGCTCCCCTGGTACCCTGATGGCTGCTCTCAGACACCTTTATTTACCCTATGTCTGTTGAGTGAGGAGCTGTTGACTCAGGCTGCTGGGATGTGTTTTACAACACTGCAGCCCTTTCACCGGGAGCTGTAAGCAAAGCCAACCGAAAGTATCACTCGGGGGGAGAGCTGGCCCAGACACCCCTGCTATGGTGTCTGCAGCCAGAGCTCCTCTTTAACCTCTGCCATACCTCCTCATGATCTTTATAAACACCTCCCAGCACAATAAATCATTGTATTTTGAAATAACTCTCGTTTTCCTTTGCTAGGACGGAGGTGGCAGAGGGAATCTTGGAGCCACAGGAGTCCCTGAAGTTAAACTTTAATCAGACCTGTGTTCAGAGTCCACTGCTGCATCGACTGTGGGCCTGTGCTGTGCTCTGCTGCCTCACAGGTCAGTGTCTTGCTCACATCTCACGTGCTCCAGGGATTCCTGCACCCTCACTCGTGTTGTGCCCAAAGGAACGCCCTCATGCTGTGTCCAGACTTCCTCATGCTGTGTCCTGCCCCTCTGCTCTCTCAGCCCCTGCTTGTTTCTTGGAGCCCTCCATTCAGGGAGGCGGCAGCAGCTGTGCAGGTTTAGGGGGAGCAACAGCTCCAAGCACGTTGTGGCTCAGTGAAGAACTGGAGTTTGAAAAGATTGTGTGTGTTTTATCAGCTCTGTGGCTTTCACGTTGCGTGGTTTCTTTTGCTGTTTCCTGGGTGTCTGGGTGACTGCAGTGAAGCTGATGCTGCTGTGGGAATCTCTGTTCACAACGTTTCGCATTGGGCTGCTGGGGGACTTTGAGAGGGTGATTTCATCTGTGGGGTGTCTGTGAGACTGACCAGTGCAGGGAGCAGTGAGCAGATGCAGCAGCTTTCTGATCACAAGCTGAGGTTGTGGCTGTGCACAAGCTGGTGGTTCTAGAGGTGTTTGTGCTCTGGCTCAGCTCCTGCTGTACAGCTGAGGCTGCACTGGAGGCATTTGCCAGGTCACTGACGGGCTCTGGGACTGGTTTACCTGGTTGATGCTGGCTGTGTTAAGCAGGAAAAGACGTTTTTCTTCCGGCTGTGATGTTCTTGGATGGCTGGTTGTGAAATGTTTGCTTTTACTCTGGTTTTCAGTCTGTTGTTAGAGTATTTCAAATGTATTTTTTGTTTCTCAGAGGTGGCAAAATCCTTTGTAATTTGCCTTGGGAACAATCCCTAGGGTGGTTTTTCCAAAGCTTCTGTACAAACTTCTGATTTCTGCTCATCTTGCTGTGATTCTGATGAGCTGTTTCCAGTTTTTCCCTGTTTCCAGGCCCCTCTCCAAGGTCTGCACTTCAGGCTTTTATTGCTCTCATAGTTTTAAGTATTAGTTTGAGTCTGTGCCTACCAAGCTCTACCATCATGTGTTTGTCTGCTGCAAACTCTGGTGTCGCTCTCCCTTTGTGATTCATTTCCCTCTTTGGAATCTGTGAGTGCCGGCAGTGTCCCTGCAGGGGGTTGGGACTAGGTGAGCTTTAAGGTCCCTTCCGACCCAAATCACTCTGTGATTCTATGCCAGCCCCTGCAGTGGTGCATTGACAGTGTCACACGATCCCAGAGTTGTTCAGGTTGGGAAAGACCTCTGAGACCATAAAATCCAACCTGTGATCACCACCTGTCACCCAGCCCAGAGCACTGACTGCCATGTCCAGTCATGCCTTGGACACCTCCAGGGATGGTGATTCCACCACCTCCCTGGGCAGCCCCTTGCAGTATTTAACAGCCCATTCAGTGAAGAAATGCTTCCTGAAAGAATCAGTCTAGCAGGTTCTCAATGTTCAGAGTCATGGAGTCAAGCAGGAAGCCTTTCCCTAATTTTATTTGTTGCAACATGGAGTTTTTAAGGATTCCTCTCCCAACAGCATCCTCGTGAAATGTAATGACTTTAAGGCATTCGATGTTCGTGGTGAGTGTGCTGATGCACTTATTACACAGGAATTTCATTCTGTTTGGATTTCTTTGAGTGTGTGGTTACATTTCGCATGTCATTACTGCATGCTGAGGGTGCCTGGTGTACCCTTGTGGATCTCATCTGTCCACAGGCCACCCTGGACCAAGCCTTAGAGATTTAATATTACTTGCAGTGGTCTCAGCTTGCCTTAAGACACAGTAATGTGAAGTGTCACTGTGGTCCCCTTCTCCCAAAGGCAGGTGAGCAGGTGGCTGTGTTGTTTATTTGCTTGAAAACAGAAAATTCCAAGCCTTGATGGCTCACTCTGTAACCTCTCAAAAACTTGGAAAGCAGCTGCAAAAGGGCCTCCATTTCACTCTCAAAAATAAACACGATTCCTTTGATGCCTTCACTTGGCATCCAGGCTTCTGTATCACTTCTGTTTGGGGTTGGCAGCTTCTTCCTTACACCAAGACATGATGTAAATCTCCTGGCACTCTTTCGGGAGGGATCTCGGTTCATGGGAACCTGGATTTTTAAAAGCAGTCAGATGTGCTGCAGCTCACACAAATGTGCTTCCCACAGCTGTTAACCATGGGAAGTTATTGTCCCAGTATCCCTCATGTCCCAAGGCCACCTCGATGGATACAGGACACAGAGAAGATAGACTTGGGGGCAAGATGGGTTCCTGGTGGAATCATTCATCAGAAGTATATGTGAAAATCTAGATTTAATCAGGACAAAACACTAGCGTGAGGGGCAAAATTTGCTGATCTGCTGTTACTTTGCCAGCACTTCCCCTCCCTCAGATGCTCCCCTGGAACTGTAGTTCCCCAGCAAAGCGGCTTGGGTGTCACTGGGGTGGTGTTTCCCTGCATGGACCCCCAGGATGCAGCCCTAGGTTAGCTGTGTGTTGTGTAACAGGAGGTTTAGTGCCCTCCTTCTGCCAGAGGAAGATAAAGTCTGGTGCTGCTCTGTTTTCTATGAACTCAGAGCAGCATTTGTCTTCCTGGAAAGCCACTCTGCACACCAGCAGCGTGGGCAGCCCCAGAACCTTGTGGAGAGCTCAGGTTTGGCTGCTGTGTGGGGAAATAAATCATCAGGTGAATGAGGCTGGCAGCTCCTGCCGAAGGAAATGCTGGCTTCAGCTCCTCTTTGGGCTCGCTCTTGCTTGCAGTAACTCCTACCTAACATGTGCAGGTGTGTGGCACTGACTTGCAAAGGGGTAATTCAGCCTTGGTTCATCTGCCAGGGAGCACCTGGGCAGGTGCAGCCTGAGGAAGCCCTGGAGCATTGCTGCTGCTGCTGGGTGCTGTTTGCTGTTAGAGGGATGCTGACCTGGGTCCTGGAGCAGGCTGGGCTCTGGAATGACCCTGTTCAGGTCATCCTTTGGTTCTTTAAGGGCTCATCCTGCTGTGTGCTGGATGCTGAGCACAGGGTGTTGGGCAATGGCTGTCGCTGGCATGACAGGGTAGAGCTGCTGGCAGGGCTGGGAGAGCCACTGACTCACTCCTCCAGCCCTGCTTCCATGGTGGTTTAAGACCTAAAATTAATAAAATGAGGGTGGGGGAAGGCAGGGCAAGGAGAGGCACCTGCTGGCAGGGCCTGGGTCTCCTCAGGAGCAGGTGAGTCTGCTGGGCATCAGCCTCATCCCTGCTTCACGAATTTAGGGACTGAGGGACACACTTGTGCAATTCCACAGTCTGCAGGCCCACTGAGGGGTCTCAGGGGGAAGCATGTAGTCAGGGCACGGCACCATGATCTTAGAGGGCTTTTCCAACCTTGACAATCCTATGATTCCGTGATTTTGTGGTGCAGACCCACAGTGGGTGCAGTGTTCTCTGGCCAGCCTGGTTCACACCGGGCTGCTGCTGGCTGGGTTTGTGCAGCTGGGCACCCCCTTCTTTCACAGCAAAGCCAGATCCAGCCACAGCTCAGCTCTAAGCCTGGGGCCACCTCCCCCCACTGCTCCCAGCACCTCAGGGTGGGTTGATTGACACCTGGGGCTTTGTAGCAGGAAAGAGATTTCCCTGCCCGGCCCTCTCCAGTCCTGTTTTTCCGGCTTTGCAGGTTTTCTGCACGCAGCCCTCCCATTCTTGCCAGGCTCTTGGCTGCCCTGGCTGAGGGAGGAGCAGCTAGGTCCTGCTCGCCCACCGTGGGGGTGGGAAAGGACAGGAACTAGGTTTGGATCTCTCCCAAAAGTGGGGTGAACCAAACCTGCTGAGTTCTGTTTTGTCAGGAGTCAGGCCAGGGGCAGATCAGCAGGCCAGACAAAGATGAGCAGGGCTTTTAGTGCAAGGTGGAGAGGTGTCTGGTGAGTCTGGGCTTTGGTGAGTCTCTGCCTTGTTCTGGCCGTGGCGGAGAGGAAAAGCTGTGGCACCCAGCCTGAGCCCCCACCACTGTCACCTTGGGGAGCAGATGGGACCCCAGGAGCGATGTGTGAGGAGAGGGTGGTTGCATTTGTGTTTCTGATGGCCATGACCACCTCAGGTGGCTCAGGTGGTGACCGCCGAGTCAGTGGTCACCTCGTGGCTTCTCTTGCAGGCTCACAGGAGATTCACATCGATGAGAAAACCCTGAGCCCCCACCTCAGCCTGTCAGAAGACAAGAGAACCCTGACCTTCAGCCCCAAGAAAGCAAAGGTGGACTTGGACTGCCCCGAGCGGTTTGACCACTGGCCCAACGCTTTGGCCACTGCACCTTTCCACTCGGGGGTCTGTGCCTGGAAGGTCAGCGTGGAGCAGAGCTGTGCCTACAAGCTGGGGGTTTGCTACAGCTCCGTGCCCAGGAAGGGCTCTGCCAACGAAGGCCGCCTGGGCTTCAACGCTGCCTCCTGGGTGTTCTCGCGCTACGACAAAGAATTCCGGTTCCTGCACGCGGGGCAGCCCCAGCCCGTGGAGCTGATCAAGGCCCCGGCAGAGATCGGGGTCCTGCTGGACTTTGCGGGGGGAGAGCTGCTCTTCTACGACCCCGACTCCTGCGCCATCCTCTTCTCCCACCGCGAGGCCTTCCTGGAGCCCGTCTACCCCGTCTTTGCCGTGGCACACCAGAGCATCTCGCTCGTCCCATGAGGGGGGTGTGGCCGCGTGTGACTGTGCGTGCTCTGCACAGTGCCCGGGGGGAAGGAGCCCGGGCAGGGCTGGGGGCTGTGTACGGGGCCTTCAGACAACACCTGCCTTCACACTACCCCTGTTCCTCGCGTGTTTTCCGCAGCTTTCCTCTCCTCCTGGAGCCTACACCCTGTGCTGGGGTGAGGGGTCTGGGAATGCCTGGCTGGGCCAGCTGCTCCTAGGTGAATTGTTTAATTTCTGCCCCACCAGAGGCAGCTTTCCAGCCTGCTGGTGGGCTGGAGAGAAGGGGGGAAATAGTAAGAGATATGTAGGGAGAAATGGCAGGGAGGAGGCCTGTGTGAAGCGACATACCGAGCTCTACAACTCCCTGAAAGGAGGGTGGAGCCAAGGAGGGTCAGGCTCTGCTCCAAAGCAACAGTGAAAAGACAAGAGGAAACAGCTTCAAGTTGTGCCCGGAGAGGTTTAGGTTGGATAGTGGAGAAAATTTCTTCACTGAAAGGGTGGTCAAGCCTTGGCACAGCTGCCCAGGGCAGTGATGGAGTCCCCATCCCTGGAGGGGTTTAAAAGGTTTAGTTGATGTGGCACTTGGGGACATGGTTTAATGGTGGCCTAGGCAGTGTTGGGACTTGATCTTAAAGGTCTTTTCCAGCCTAAATGATTCTGTGATTCTCTGATTGGGACACAGCTGCAGATTCTTTTGGGAGGAGCTACCCCACTGCAGACCAGGGACAGTACAGGTGGCTGTCCCCTGTGGGGGAACCATGCTGGGACAGGGGCACTGCTGAGCAGCTGTGGCCATGTCTGAGCAGAGGACCAAGCAAAGAGCAGCAGAAAGAAACCAAACATGAGCATCCCAAGGGACTGGGGTTTGAGTGTAACGTGGTGCAAACACGGGGAGCTGATGGCAGCAGGCAGGGAGGAAGGAGAGGTGTAGGCCTGGAGTTGAGCCAGAGAAAGGGGTTTAAAATAGTCATCTTTATTTCTCACTACCCAAATCAGTAAAGTTTGTTAATTGGCAATTCATTAAAGTGAAATTGCCCAACTCCAGACTGTTTTGCCCACAGCAGGAGACCTGCAGGTCCCTCCTGCCTGCCTGCCGCTGTTGGGAACGGGGGATGTTGGTGAGGTGGAAAAGCTGGGGTACACTGAGGGGTGCAGGGCCTGGGCAGGGGTGTCCTGGGTGCTCTGTGTGGGCAAACCTTGCCTGGGGCAGGGCCAGCACTTGCACTGGGGGATGCTTCAGCCTGTCCCCGGGGTGACTGAGAAGGGATAAACCTCAGTATCTGCCTCCATCTCCTGCCAGAATGAGCCTCTGGAGTGACCCAGTCATGGGAAGACACCACTGCTGACCCCCTTTTGTGGTGTTTTTAGAGCCACGAGACACATCTGCTCCACTGCTGGGTGTCAGAAATATTTTATTGCATGAACACTCCTCCTGCTCCGCAGGCAGCTCGGACTCGCTTGCTGCTCTTCCCTGCCCACCTGGCAGCAAGAAATCCCATGTCAGGACAGTTCAGCACTTCGCAGCAGCACTGGACCCCTCCGAACCGCAGCTACCCCTTCTCGATACGAGCCAGGAGGTGGCTGAGCGTGGGCAGGACGTGCTCAGGGGGCACCTCTGGCCCCTCGGCCTGCCTGGCCGCCCGCAGCAGGAAGCTGTGCATGCCCGCGGCCCGCGCTGCCCGGTAATCCCGGCTGTAGTCATCCCCGATGTGAGCCGCCTGCTCGGGCCGGGCCCCGCCGAGCCGCAGCGCCTGCTCGAAGATCCTCCCGTCCGGCTTGGCGAAGCCCGCGGCCTCGGAGGTGAGCACGAACTCGAAGTGGTGCCGCAGGTTGCACTGCGAGAGGATGACTTCCAGCCGGCTGTCGAAGTTGGAGACGACTCCCATGCGGAAGCCGAGCTGGCGGCAGCGGCTCAGGGTCTCGGCGGCTCCCGGCAGCACCTCCCAGTTGTGGGAGCTGCAGTAGTCGCGGTAGAGCTTTTCTGCCAGCTTCGTCAGGGCTGCCTCGTCCTGCACGCCCGAGAGCCTGAAGCTCTGTTTGACAACATCCAGCCACCACTGCCGGGAGCTAAGCCCCTGGCCGCGGCCGTAGTTGGGGAAGCGCCGGCTCTGGGCTCCGTACACCTCCCGGAAGGAGTGCCCCAGGGCCTCGGGCTGCACCTGCAGCCCGTGGGCCCGGGCCTCGGCCGCGTAGCTCTGGCGCACG
>VZTF01008128.1:288721-302428 GCA_013397755.1 Cnemophilus loriae
GCGTGTCCTTCACGTCCCAAGTCAGCAGGCGCAGCCTGAGCATGGCCTCAGCGGCGCCCGGAGACAGTGCCAGTCACATCGGAGGGCAGCGGACACCCCAGCCCTCTGTCCGCCTCAGTCCCAGTGTCGGTGTCCCTCCGGCGGGGCTCGGGGCCCCTCCGGGGTCAGCATGGAGACACGGCAGGGAGGGCAAACGCTGCTCCGAGTCCCAGGGGCCAAGTCTGCCAGACTGGGTCACTGACACTCCCTACGCGGGTGCTGCAGACGGGGCGGGCGGGGGCACCGGGGCTGGGTCCGGGNGGGCCGAGCTGCCGGTGTGCGGGGGCTGCGGCCTGGGGGGGGCACGCCGGGCCGAGACCCACCTGCGCCGCTGCCCGGAACCGCCGCCCCTCCCGGAAAGCCCTCCCATCCAGGAGAACCCTCCCTCCCCGGAATTCCCTCCCACCCCGGAAAACCCGCCCCGGCCGAGATGGGCGCGCTCAGGGCCGGCCCGCCCCCTGCCGCAGCCAGCGCAGCAGCTGCGGTGTGAAGTAGGTGATGATGATGTCGGCCCCTGCGGAGAGACGAGACGCTGGAGCCAGCCCGGGGGACACCGGGGATAGAGGGGGGGCACGGGGGTCACAGCCTCACCTGCGCGCCTGAAGGCCGTGATCGCCTCCTGCACCGCCGCCTCCAGGCTGAAAGCGCCGGCCTGCGCCCCGTGCCACAGCATGGCGAACTCCCCCGAGACGTGGTACACGGCCAGCGGGTGCGTGGGGTGCTGCGGGAGCGGGTCAGCGCCGGGGCCCGCCCGGCCCGGCCGCGCCGCCCCCTCCCGCACACCCCCGGTGCTGCAGCGCCCGCCCCGGCACACAGAACCCCCAGGCCCTCCCCAGAGCCCTCCCTGCCGGGCGGGAGCTCACCCGAGCCTTGACGTCCCTCACGAGGTCCAGGTAGGGCATCCCCGGCTTCACCATCAGCATGTCCGCGCCCTCCCGCACGTCCCGGTCCTGCCACGGCAGCGCGGGGACAAAAACAGCTTGTTTCTCCCCAGGAGTTTGGAGCCGGTGGTTGTTTTCCCAGGAGGGATCACAGGAGGCTGTGAGCCCCTCATGGCGAAGGGGACTGGGGCTCCCTCGCCACACATGTGGTGCCCGGGGAGAGCTGATGGCTGCGTGTCCCTGCACCGGACACCCCAACCACAGCAGGGCACGGGGACAGCAACTGCACAGCTCCCAGTGCCCAGTCCTGGGGCACACACTGGGACCAGCGCTGCCAGGCTGGAGGGCCTCGTGTTTCTTTGGCTCGTGAAAGGGGAAGACGCTTGACCATTTGCCTCCTACCCTCTTGCTCCCCCAAGCCCTGCTTGATGTGACCACCCAGGCCCCACTGAGGGTGTCGCACCCCACAGCCATAACTCTACACTCACTTCACTGAGGGTGTCCCACCCCACTGAGGGTGTCGCACCCCACAGCCATAACCCCACCCCACACTCACCCCACGGAGGGTGCACCACCCCATAGCCGTAACCCCACCCCACACTCACCCCACGGAGGGTGTCCCACCCCACAGCCATAACCCCACCCCACACTCACCACGGCGCGCATGGCCAGGCCCCGGGCGCCCGGGGGCAGCTGGTAACAGCGCCGGTCCCCGAAGGCAGGTTTGGACAGCGCCGCGTCCCTGCAGAGGGGCAGAGGGCAGGGGGTGAGGAACCCCTGCCTCCCACCTCGTACAGCTTCAGAAACACGAGGAGAGGCCAGGACAAGCATCTGAGTCACTGAGCCAGAAAAAGGGGGCACTCCCGACACAGTTCAGCACCCAGGGATTGCTCTGGGAGGTCCTACAGGCCCAGGCTGGCCCTGGGAGCTGTTTCATCACCCACTGCCCTCCCTGTGCCCAGAGTCTGGGTAAAATTGTGTCAGGCTTTTTTCCAAGGCAGGTTCCTCGGGGATACCCTGCTGGAGTCAAGCTGTTCTTGGGACAAGGTCTAGCAGCTGACTCAGCTGAGGCTTGTCCCTGAAGTCACCCTATGTGGCAACACTGACTCCTGTGACTCCTGACTGCTCCTGGAAGCTGCAGGCAGCTCCCTCTCTGCCTGCGTTGTCACCAGCACCCCAGGCAAGGAGGCGAAGGGGTGGGATGGAAGATCACCCTTCAGTGACCTTCCCACCAGCCAGCCTCTCCTGGGCAAGGTACATTTGCCTCCTTTCTGCATGGAGAAGTAGGAGGAGGCTGCTGCAAAGTGACCAGTGTGGCCCCACGTGTGGCCCAGGCTGTGGGCAAGCCCCTTTCCCAAGTAACTCCCTGGGAATGCACTCGCAGCCAGCCTGGCCCCAGCTGGGCACACCTGGCTGAGGGACAGACCCACCTGAAGGGGCCGTAGAAGCACGAAGCGAACTTGGCGCTGTAGCTCATCACTGAGACCTGCAGGGCAGAGCGGGGCCGTGAGGGCTGGGAGCTTGGGACAGCAGAGGTGCCCTCCCATGGCTCCTTTATCCTCCCCCTGCCAGAGGTCTGGCGCCTCACCATGCCTGGGCCCAGCCAAGGGCATTCCTCTCTTGTGTGTGCTGGGGCAGGGAAATGCCTGTGGCACCAAGGCGGGGTTTTCCCCTCCTGCCAGTTGCCCTGCCCCGCTGTGCTGCAGCCTCCCGTGGATGTGGCTCCTGCCTGTGGCACATGCAGGTCCCTGGCTCACCTTGTTGCCCAGGTCGTTGGAGATCAGCGCCTGCTTCATTGCCGCGATGCGCCCATCCATCATGTCCGAGGGGGCCACGATGTGGCAACCTGCAGGGAAGGACAGGACAGGGATGTTGGGAAGCACCCAAGGCTTTGGCACTGCTGGGAACAGCACGGAGGGCAGGGGAACACTCTCAGTTGGAGCCAGGCCCAGTTTGCTTTTGGGTCTGCTCAAAGTGAGAGAGGTGCAGCTCTGTGAGAGCCAAACTGGGGTATCACTGCCCGGGGCTCCCAACCTGCTTTGGCATAAGCCAGCGCCACCTCCGCCAGCCGCTGGCAGCTGAGCTCGTTCTGGATGGTGCCATCTTCACGCAGGATGCCTGGGAGACAAACCTGGGGTTACACAGGGGAGGGACAGCTGGTGCCTCGGTCCCCAGAGGGGGCAAGCTGTGGAGATGCTCAGAGCAGCAGTGGGTGTGGATAAGGACCAGGAGCCCTCCGAGGACTGGACACAGCATGTGGGTGCTCCAGGGAAGGGAAGGCAGAGGTGGGGGACACGGAGAGGTGCTCAGACTCAGGCGGGCTGAGGGAGGGTCTGAACCAGCTATGCCTCCCACCCTGTGGTCCAAACCCAGGAGAGGTCGCCCAGGCTCAACTACACCAGTACAGGGAAGCCAGGTCTTGGAGCAGGAGCTGGCCAGACCCTCAGCAGAAAATGGCAAATCCCAGAGGCTCCCAGAGGCAGGGGAAGGCCTGGGGCACAGCCCGGCCCCGCGGCCCGTGCTCACCACAGTGCCCGTGCGAGGTGTAAGGGCACAGGCAGACATCGCAGGCAATCAGCAGCTCCGGGAAGGTGGAGCGGATCTTCCTGATGGCCTGGATGGCAGGAGTGCCCTCGGCATCGGCAGCAGAGCCTCTCTCATCCTGTGAGGACAGAAACCCCTGAGCATGCACAGCTGACACTTCCCGCCGGCTCCTCCGGGGCAGTCGCCCTGCCCAGGAAGCATTTCCTGAACTGTGGAACCCCATAAGGCAGGATGGTGTGACCCCACTGAGGGAAAAGGGCGACCGAGAAGCTGCCTCTGGGCAGCGAGGGCAGGTTTTGGGGTCACCTGCAGAGCTCTGGGAGCTTTCTGGGTGTCACTGCAATATCCCATCCCCATCTGCTGTGCTGAGTGGGCTGTAAGCACAGCCAGAGACCCTGAACTGCTCCTGTTTGATCAGGAGACCCCCCCCACCCAGCCCCACATTGCTCTGACAGCCTTGTGGCTACCCCAGCACCCCCACACACATGCACTGACCTTGTGGACCTTGCTGGGCACCCCAAAGATGAGCACACACTTCAGGCCGTCTTCGACAAGAGGCCGCAGCATCCCCTCCAGCTTGTTCACCCCATACCTGAGCAGGGCAAAGGGAAGCAGCTGCCAGGCACCCAGACCTGCTCCGTGGGGAGAGCTGGCCTGGGACTGGGATGCTGCTCTGGGAGCAATCCAGCATCACCAGGCAGTGGCTGGAGGTACAGAGGAGGTGTTGCCTGAACACTGGGAGGAACAATCTGAGCCCTTATCTGGGGCTCCAGGAGAGCTATCTGTCCGGCATGGACACTGCTCTGGAGGGATGGGCATACTCTTGGATGCCTTATCTTGGTGTCCCTGGTGCAGATCCGGCCCACCTTCCCATCAGAGCACCCCTGCTCAAAGACCTGCTAATGTGGCAGCAGATGCAGACAGGAGCTGCCAGTCCCGGGGGATCCAATGCAGGACCAGATCCCACGTCCTTGCAGAGGTTTTCTGGCTGCTGCTGGAAACCCTGTTCACTTCCAGCCTCCCTGTGTGCCCAGCCCACACAGCCTGTGAGTGCTCTGGGACAGGGCCAGACCGTGGTGCTGTCCCTCCCTGTAATGTTACTTTTCCAGCATTCTTTGCATGATTCCCTCCACTCCCTTAGTAGATGAACACTTTGCCTGATGCTGGGGAACTCCAAAGCAGGAACCAGAGGGTAGGAAGCCTCCCCCTGGCTCATGCTCAGGGCATGAATGAACCCTCCTCAGATACAGGGCACAGCAGCAACTGCGGGGCTGGATTCATACCTGGCTTGTCCAGGAAGGCTGGGAATTGGCTCCACGGCATCAGGGCTGTCCCTGTGGGAGGTAGATGGCACAGAGACATGAGCACTTGGTGTGAGAAGGAAGCCTCTCTCCCAGACTTGTCCACAGGGACTCTGAACCTATCTAAGAGCTCAGGGGGCTGCAGGGATGGACCCATCCAGTCACCCTGAGCCAGGTCCATCCCTGACTCGAGAGCCAGGGCTCACTCACGTGACAAAAATGGGGTAGATGAAGTTGGAGGCGTTGAAGGTGGTGGCCGTGCACTGCCAGGAGCGCAGCACGGGGTGGAAGTAGCCACTGTGGAGAACGGAGTCTGCCTGCATGGTGGGCTCTGCTGTCAGGGAAGGAGACTCTGAAACACCAAAAGAAACCAGCGGGGCCCTGGTGAACGGCTGCTGTTGGCACACGTGAGGAGGGGACTGGGATCCGGGCTGCCACTGCAGGACTGACCCTGTCCCATACCAGGCCATGAGCGGCAGCTCAGGCAGCTCCACCCCACCTACCCTGGGGACCCTGGGGTGCTGCACGAGCCCCATCAGCAGTCACAGCACAGCCCTTCCCATTAACAGGGATGTCAGTGACTCCTCCCCACAAAACCCCCCAGTTCTGTGTATGAAACCCCCATTTCCAGCCACTGACAACCTCCCCCAGCAGAATCACATTCACCCTCCGTGGGCTCCTTTCCCTGAGCCCCAAGAGGGTCATTCTTCATTCATTTTACTTTTCCTTAGCTGAGAAACTGTGACACAGTGTTTGTATGGAGAGGATACAGAGCTGCTCTGTGCGATCTTGAAGGTCTCTTCCAACCCAAACCATTCCATGATTCCGTGTAGCACAACCTATTTATGGCCACGGTGTGAAGGTGCAGTTACAGAAGAGTAGGGGCACTGGAGGGGAGAGGCACGGGACCATCCTGAGGACACCAGGGCTCTAAAGCTATCACACAACTCTCACAGTTACACAACTCCAGTGGCCACTTACTGCTGGATAAAGAAAACCGTGGAGTTGGGCAAAACTGATTTCAGAGATAACAAAACTCGTACATAAATCAATCGTTAGCTATCTCATGGTTGAAGCTTCTTCTGTAGCAATGTTTTCTTCTCTAGCAGATCTAGTAATAATTCTGTGATTAACCATTAAGAATCACATTTCCTTGAGGGCTCAATTCCCACCACCACGTTGCTGGTGGATGCGATGGAAGGGGCCGTGGGAAGGGAGCTCTCCTGGGACGAGGTGTTTGGCTGCAGTGCAGAGGAACAGCGGCACAACTCCAGCAAGGGACTGTTTGTGCAGAGCAGCTCCAAGGACTTCTGCTGGCTGCTCACACAGGGCCACATCCCCCAACACCCCGTGCAGAGGAGCTCGGGTGCCCTGGGAGACAAAGCAAAGTTCCTGCTGGAGAACATGGATTTCTGGGAGCTGGAGCCTGAGGGAGGTGGGCAGGAGCAGAGCTGAGACGGGATTCTGAAAGAGCAGGCGGATGGGACCCATCTCAGGGGAGCAGCCTTGGTTCCATCCCAGGAGGGATTCCCCAGGCAATAAACCTCACTGACCCCCAGCCTGCATCCAGATCTCTCCAGAGAACAGAGTGGGATCAGAGTCTCTCTGGAGGCACAGCTCCCAGCTCCCAGCGCTGAATCCAGGCGACAAAGTTTTACACTGGCATCCACGACACCAGCCAGTAACAGAGCTGGGCAAGAGATGGCTCAGTTCTTCTGGAAAACCTTTACTATGAGGTGTCTCACACTCAAGACCCTTAAAATGTTCTAATATGGAGCCAAACTCTGTCTGTCAGAGCACCCCAGTGCACAGGACACTTGGAACAAAGGGGAATTGTATTCAGTCCAGGGCTGGAATCAAGCCTCTCATAGCCCAAGGAATCGCTTCAGCTTGGGGATGGGGAAAGGCCCCTCTTGGTTAGAGGCTTACACGTATGAAAACCCCGAATAAAAACATCAGGTGGTGCTCGTGGGGGATGCAGAGCAGCTGACGGGCACGCTGGCAGCGTCATGGCATCCCTTGGCAAGTCATTTTTAGCCCTTGGAACGCTGCCGCCCCAGTCCTTACTCCAGGGAAGGGGACAGCCCTCGGGTGAACCAGAGTTGGCAGCTCCAGCAGGCGCCTGGCTCCAGGCAGGGCTCCAGGCAATGGCAAACAAAGGGCTCAGTGAACAAAACCCACCTCGAGAATCCAAAAAATGCTTTAAACAGTTAATCCCACCAGACGGATGGGAGGGGGCCGGGTGGGACCAGAGGCACCTGACTGGATGGGACAGATAGAGGCCACAGCTCCAGAAAGTGCGCTCTGGAGCGAGGAGGAGACGGGACCGGGCGGGATTGCAGTGCCAAGATAAGAGCGGGAGGGGTGGGTCCCAGGCTGCTGGGCCGGGTCCTCCTTCCCAGCCCCACGTCCAGGACAAGCTGCTGCCCAGGCAGGGCACCCGGTGGGACGAGGGCACCGGGGTGGCACAGCCGGGGACATCGGGGAAGGAGGGCAGCGACGCGGAGCGAGGGCTGCAAGAGTGTGCAATGGGGACATTGCGCCACCCGCTGCGCCCTGGGCTGGGGCTGTTCCCCCCGAGATCCCGCAGGGCTCATGGCAGAGCAAATTAACCTTTCCTCAACATCCAAGGCCCAAACCTGTCTTTCTAAAGCTCTTCGCTTTAGCTCTTCGCTCCGTGCACACCGGAGGAGTTCAAGGACAGCTCGGCAGCAGAGCGGCTTCACCTTTGCTCCTTCGCACTGGGACCGGTCCAAAGCCGCGGCACCCGAAGCCGCAGCAGCGCCCAGACCGTGCCCGCGGCAGTGCCCGGGTGCCCCGCTGCTCTCGAGGGACGCGCAGCGGCTTCCCAGCGGGAGAAGCCGGCACACCCCGGCCCTTGGCACCGGCACCAACGGGACAATTTTCGGGGACGGGCTGGAGCCAAACCGGACGCTGCTCCGGCTCCCGACAGCCCCCCACGAGCTGGGAGCGTTTGTTCCCTCTCGCCTCATCTGGGCAGCAAGATATGTCCCAGCATTTCAGGACACACAAGCACACGTGGCCTCAGCCTTCGCCGCACAACTATTTAGCTAAATCCCAGGGACATGCAAGCTCCCAAAATCCCAGATGGGGACGGACTGGGGTGTTCTAGGAAAGCGCAGCTCCCCAGACAGACAACGGAGCTGTGGGTTAATTAACGGCCACTAACGAAGGCCAAGCTATTACAGGGTTAATTAAGAGCTACCTACGAAGGTCAAGCTGTTAGAGCAGGTTTCCCGTCCCAGGACGGAAACGGGGATGCTCAGGGGTCTGGAGTTACACCCCAGGACAAGCGGGAGCTCAGGACCGACGCCAGCTCGCAGCATCACACGCTGCTCGGTGCTTCCTCCGCCGTTGCCACGGTTACCGAGCAAAAACCGAGCAAAAAATCGAGTAAAAACCGAGTAAAACTGAGCAAAACCCGGGTTGTCCTTGCTGCGTTACCCGGGGCTGCCCTTCCTGCCGGCACCCAAGCGCGGCCAGGCCCCGTCCCTGGAATCATTCCCCGGCAGCCCTGCAAGGAACCGGGGTCGCGGACCGGAGAAGGGGCGGACGCCCCGGCCCCAGCTCCGGTCCCCGCTCCCAGCCCCGTTCCCGGTGCGGTTCCCGGTCCCGGCACTCACCGATCACCGCGTCCGCTCCGGCCGTGCGACAGTGCCCGCGCGATTTGCATAACCACGCCCCGTGTCAGCATAGCCCCGCCCCGCGCGGGGGGCTGGCGGGAAGTCTCGCGCGGCGGAGCGCGGGAAGGGCGGCGCGGGGGGGACGGGGCCGATGGCGGAGCGGGGATTTGGGGTCTGCAGCAGGGATGGGGGCGCGGGGGCAGGGAGCACGGCTTCGGGGTGCTGCGGGGGCACGGGGCAGGCTTTGCGTGCGGGGGGCCAAGCAGTCCAGTTTCGGGGTGCTGTAGGGGTACCTGGATCCAGGTTTGGGGGTGCTGCAGGGGGACTCAGAGCCAGGTTTTGGGGTGCTGAGGAGGGCAGGGAGCAGGGCTTTGGGGTGCTGGAGGGGGCAGAAGGGAGGTTTTGGGGGTTCCTGGAGGCTGGAGCAAGGCTTTGGGGTGCTGGAGGGCCACGCGGTGCAGTTTTGGGCTGCTGCAGGACCCAGAGCCAGGTTTTGGGGCGCTGAGGGGGGCATGGAGCAGAGTTTTGGAGGTCTATGCAGTCCAGTTCTAGGGTGCTGTGGGAGGACCTGGAGCCAGGTTTCAGGATTCTGGAGAGGCTGGAGCAGGGCATTGGGGTGCAGTGAGTGTTTGGAGTGCTGGAGAGTTTGGTTTAAGGAGCATGGCTGAGAGGCTGTGGTGGTGTGGAGCAGGGTTCTGGGGTGCTGCAGAGGAACCTGGAGCTGGGCTTTGGGGTGCTGGGGGTCTGCCAGGCCCAGGGAAGCCCAGACCCCTGCCTCGGTCTCTTAGAGCAGGGGAGATGCCAGGATCAGGTTTAGTGCAGCACATTCTGCAGCTCCCCCACCAATGCATCATTCCCTGACTCGCTCCAATGCAGAAACCCTGGATCCAGATCGTGGATCTTTCCCCCAGCCCAGAGCCTCTCCCTGGAGTGAGGGTGGGCTGAAGGCTCCTTCTCCCAGCAAACATCAGCGACCTGGAAATCCCCTCGTTCTTTCCAGTCTCCACAATCCCCTCCCTCCTCTCACACGGAGGCCAGGCTGCAGCAGCCTTCATCCTCCCCTCATCCTCCTGCACTGGCAGCTGCTCCAGAAACCATTTCCCAGAGCATTTTCTGCTGCCTTGGCTGCATGCTTCCATCTCACTTACGCAACCACAACCTGCTCATTTTACAACCGACCGAAATACGAGACTCCATTTCTGTAAAAAAAAATCTGGCTTTTATTTAGATCTCGTTCCCTTCCGGAATACGCACCCCAGATATGTGCTGAAGAGAAAAAAAAAAGAAAGGAGAAGAGCTGGAAAAGGTGGGTGTTTTATCAGAGATGTTGGGAACACACCAGTAGCTCAGGCTTTCCACAGCCTGACTGAATGCCAGCAGAAACTAGACAGCAGAAAATCCATGTTGGTTCAGTTCTTTTCAGAAGCTGGGCTTGTGTGCGTGTGAAAATCCAGCGTGCCAGAAAAGCAGCAAGGCAGGGTGGTTCTTGTGGGTAGCTCTGTGACAGTTTTTTGGTGGAAAGGATCCAGGATTCCTCACAAGTGCTATTTTAAAACTGCACATCATCAAAACTTGAGGGTTTTAAATGTACCTAAAACTTTCTGAGGGAGAAAGGCACCAGAACTAACAGTTCAAGTGGAAAAACACAAACCTACACGAGCATGAGGGCTACCAACAGCTTCTTCCAACCCTTCTTTCTTGCAGGAGCCTTTTTCTGAAACCACATGGGCCCCCTGGGTGGGCACACCCTGCCCCTGCTGCCCTCCCAGAGGCATCCGTGTCCCTGGAATGACCAGTGAAGGCCACAGAGGGACCTTGGATGGAATTAGCTCATTCCAACTGGGAAAAGGGGAGAAAACCACCACAATTCCTAACTCTGTTCTACCACCCCTCAGCTTGCTGCAGGAGCCGCTGCTGCAGGGGGACAGGGGAGGCCACCAGACCCTGGTGCCACCACTGACCTGTCGCATCCCCAGCACTGCACAAAGCCACCTGTTTTCAGCCCTGCTCCTCATTTTAGCCCCTCACTGTGCTTCAGATTTTAAATCAATCTCCTCTTTGTCTCTCAAAGACGCTTTCAGGGTACAGTTTACGTTGTCAGCACTGTGAGTTTTTTGGATTTGGGTTAGTTTGGGTGAGTCAGTGAGTGAACTCATGGTCCCTGTACAGCCACCCTGTGCTGCTGCTCAGGCTGAAGGACACCGTGTCACTGTCACAGCACAGCAGGGAGAGAAGGCACAGCCAGGATGCAAGGAAACAAAGGGAAAAAAAACAACTCACTTGGATCGAAAGCTCCACCGTGCGGCTTCCAAGCCTCCAACATCGTCACCTGTGTTCTACGCCCCAGAAGTGATCTATTAAAGATCTACTGGATTCAGCCCCTCATATTCAAGAGTCTCATGTTCTCCTGGCCAGTTTCTGCACTGAGCACCCACCAGCTGTTTTTTTCTCTCTTTCAGAGCCAGCCCAGCATCAAAAGCCCAGTTAGTGCCTGCCCGGAGCCTGGGGAGGGCCAAAGCCCCCCCAGGCACGGGGAGGAGCCACCCTGCCACGGGAAAAGCTTCAGCACAAGTCCTTTATGTACAAATTAGAGACTAAAAGGGACAGGCCACAGAGGGGCAGTACAAAGCTCTACTGGAAACACGAGGGGACACAGCAAGGTTGATTTACAGCGTTTATATCCCTCTAAGCACACCCCAGCCCCTGTCCACGAGCGAGCTCAGTTGTCCACCTCTTCCTCATCGTTTTGTTCTTCCTCCTCCATTCTTTCGTCATCGTCATCATTGTCCTCCTCTCGGCTCTTATCCTGCTCCTCCGAGTCTGCCTTCTTGTCTTTGTCTTTCCTGGCCTCTTTCTTTCCTTTCTGCTCACGCCTGTAAACTGGAGGAGAGAGAACAGTGAGGGGTGGGAGCTGGCATGGACAGGTCAGTGGCTGAGGTCCAACGTCCACTTGCTCTCCCGGCTTTCGAGGGGAGCAGGGAACTCAGAGCACAACTCACCCTACGAGCTGAGCTGTGCTGAGCAGCTCCATAGGAAATCAGGTTAAATTTCAGCAGAAAAATGCTGAAAAGGACGCAGGAGGTCACATTTACAGGCAGCACCTACAGCTTTCCTTAGATAAACATAATGGGGGAGTGAGAGCAGATGAGACTTTCTCAATCCTCATCAGTTGTGCAATAATGCTATCCCAGTCCCGTTAAGGTGCACATTAATTATTCCCCAGGCAAACTGCAGTGTAGGATGCTGGGCAAAGAGAAGAGAAACAAGACAGGCAGTAAGTGTTGCTTGTCCAGCATTCGAGGAGAACAGGACCCGGTGCCTCTCAGACTCCCTGGACACCCACGGAGCACGGTACCTTCCAGGGATTCCTTCAGAGGGGCCACGAATCTCTGGAACTCCATCTCCTCCATGGCAGAGAGCACGTCCCCAGCATTCAGGGTTTTCCTCTTCCCCTTCATGGCAAAGTTATTTGCACTAGGCAGAACCAAAAAGAGAAGTAATTGGGAATTGTTATCAATTCCATCTTGTTTATTAAAGTCACAAGCAAGGTAAAAAAGCCATCCCCTAAACATTTAAGGGTTTTCTATCACTTACTAACGGAGGTTTGAGACATTTCTGTTTACACCGGCTGTTTGTGCTTTCCCAAAGTGTTAGTTTCTGCTTGCACAGACCTTTTCTACAAGCAGGAGAAGGAGAAAGCCTGAACCTTGGCTGTGACAGTTCCACACAGCCCTGGAAGCACCTGACACCAGAGAAATGATCCCTGCACAGAATATGCCGAGCCACCCCAAAAATGTGCCTGAGTCTTCTGTGCCAGCTCTTGCCCTAACACAGCTTCGTGATGAGGAGCCTGAAAAGTGAGTCAGGTGCTCCTGCCTTTGCCTGGAAGGCTGTGCAGCCATGCTCTGAGGTTAATACCAGTTTGGGACCCCTCTTTTCGGGACATAACTCTGTCCAGAGCCAAGCTAGCTTCCCACGGGCTGCTCTGGGCAGTCCAGAACCACCTGCTGCAGCCTGGCAGACCGGTTTATTTATATAAACAGAAAATAGAGAAACAAACACTGGGAAAGAGTCCCCCGGCCAGCAGAGAGGTGAGTTATCAATCAACTGCCCCAGTGACTGCTGCATCAAAGCCTTACCATGATGTTGCATACAGCACAAACACACTCGCTGCTCGGGAGATCGCGCTCCGGGCTTCTTTGGAAATATTGACTCCATCAGGAAGCTGAAAAACAAATCCAACCTTTATCAGCAGCTGCTAAAAACGACTTAAACTCACATAATTAATGTGCTAGTTCGTTAAGGCACTCAGAGGATTCAGAAGAACTGGGAACTGCTCTGGGGTGCTGTCACAGGAGCTCTGCTCCCAGCTGGAAGCGAAGGGCAGTAGGAATGTGTCCCTCAAAGACACCGAGCTGAGCAGAAGCCCAGTGACTCTGGAGTTTGGGGTCTGGCCACTGTCTCCAGGTAACTCATCCTGTGACTACCCAGCTCCTGACACCCCTGCCAGACCCAGATCCACCCAGCAACACCTCACAGCTCCAGACCGAACGTACTAAATTAACCACTGGGGATTATTCCGGATTTTTATATCGACATGGACTTGTGCGCTGAGGTTTCGGGGGGCCTGGTTCTGACTGCCACTGCGGGAGCAGCGCTGCCGCCGAGCTGCACTGGTGGAGCATCCCTTGGGACACTGCTGCGAGTGCTGCAGCCCCCGGTACCCGAGGGGGGACAGCGCCAGGACAGAGCCCCGCGGGCGGGGACACGGCGGTCTCCAGAGGCCGGGGTCTCCCGGGGCCAGGGTCTCCAGATGCCCCGCTCCGCTGGGCCGCGGGGCCCGGCACCCACCGCCTCCTTGATGATGCGGGTGATGACGGCGTTGGGCAGGTTCAGGTCCTCCGGTCTCTCCGCCATCCTGGGCCTCCTGCAAGGCAACCGCGGCGTCAGGAGAGCGGGGATCGGGGCGGGATCCCAGTGGGAGAAGGGGGATCCCCTCAGGACACGAGCATCCCCTCCGGACACGGCGGATCTCGGCGGGACACGGCGATCCCGGCGCGGCCCGGCCCGGCCCGGCCGTCCCCAGCCCGCGCTCCGCCGCCGCCCCGCCCNGGATAGGGACAGGCGTAGCTGTAGGTGTAGCTGCAAATGTAGGGACAGGGACCGGTATAGGTGTACAGGTGAGGCACGGGTAGGCGTAGATGATGGGACAGGGACAGGTGTAGGTGTACGGGTAGGGGCAGGGGTAGGTGATGGGACAGGTTCAGGTGATGGGACAGGGACAGGTGATGGGACAGG